>JARHVA010004413.1:45000-55000 GCA_037957365.1 Torreya grandis | reverse complement strand
GCTCTCTCATAGTTCCTACTCTACTCTTATTTATACAAAACATAAGGGTCTTTGATATACTATCAGGACACCCTTGGATATAGAAGACTAGACAGTACTTTCTATAGTGCATAAATGTCTCAAATATATTTATGATAATCAAGTGGTAAAAATTATAGGAGTCTAATATGAATATACTTTAGAAAAAATGTCATTTACTACTTCTACATAATATCTTTCTAATAATTAAATAGTCTGAAGAACTTTTCAAGAATATGGTTACATATTACAAATCATATTAAGAAATCAATATCTACATTTATGTATGAGCATAAGTATATTAAAAAAATAGTTTATCTATGTACTTATGAGTTTGCATAGACTATATAATATATTTTTGCATCTATATATGAACATCATACAATTACACATGAGTATATTCAGTTGGTTCTCAAGATCATGATAAATTCTCCTAAGCATAAAGTGGTACATAAAATTATGTTTCCATATCCTAAGGCATCAAAATTTATGATGAGATATTCACCACATGTACATTTTGTTACATCTTTTTTTTGACACATAAAATTAGAAGTTTACATGGCATACCAGTAGTGATTCACATAGTTGTATCACATAATTTGATATTTATTTAGATTTAAAGGCACAAAATTTTGTCACTTATTCTTTACAAAAAGTCATTCCTCTATATAATGTAACTAGGTATATATATATATATATATATATATATATATATATATATATATATATATATATATATATATATATATCTGTGGGTGTGTGTGGGTGTGTGTGTGTGTGTGTGTGTGTGTGTGTGTGTGTGTGTGTGTGTGTGTGTGCATCTTCTTGATGAGATAATTGGTTGGATAAAGCTTCTTAATTCCTCACAATACACTAGTTGGGTTGATTATATTCATTATTTATACTTCCATTTAAACATATCTTATTTACTTTAAATTCATTACTAATTATGATATCCCCTTATTCATACATTTTCATACTCTTGTATTTAATTGTCACTTTGGGAACTTTCCCTCTTGATTTTCATCCTAAATTAGACAATTCAAAGTAACTATAATGAAAACACTTTCAATGATCATCTTAATCACTATTACATAGTTATCATACTATAGATTTCATTACACTTACATGAACACATCTCTCTTGCCTATGACAAACAAGTATGATCTCAAATTTATTAATAGTTTAAGCTACATTAATATGACTCATTTACACATATATTTTGGCCACATAGCTTGACTTCTTATGATACTATGCTTTATCACCTTATTATGGGTTATTCAAATCCTTCCATCTTCATCTAATTTCTAATTCTTACTCAAGTAATTTTCAAATTCAAATATTTAAAAAAATTTAAAAACATTCAAATATGGAAAAAATTCAAAAAAAAAAAAATGATTCAAAAATTAAAATTAAAAAATTAAATAAAAAAATGACCTACTAATCATTTTGAATTACTTTTATCTCACTTTTTTCCATATTTTATTTATTCTACGTTAGTAGATAGCATATTTTGAATTTTCAATACACATTAATTTTCATGATGTACTTTAATATGATACAAAAAATATAATACATATTTATTTGATTTCAAACTTCCCTTATTACCCAACTACCCAAATTTGTTGGAGCAATCTCTTCATTATTCATGAAAAAATTCAATAGGTTGTATATATCCAAAACCTTTATACGATTTTAAGCTACATATCATATAATTATTTTACTACTTACTCATAATATACATCATCCTATATGAAAATATTTATTATTAATAGTGACATGGATATATATGGTTGATATTAACTAGTTTCAATTTATTTATACCTATTTTGTAAATTATTCCATGATGAGTTAGATCATTCTTTCTTATTATGTGTGGAAATTCACCTTGTGTGTGAAAATTATTTCTTGTATGACATCATTATGCTACTTGTGTCTAACCATTAGCCTTGTGTGTGTAAAATATTTATTTTATGAAACCATTATGCTACTTGTGTGTGACCCTTGGCCATGTGTGTTTATGCATCATTCACATGTCCCTTGTATGTGATCTTTGAGCCTTATGTATGACATATTATGCAAATTATGTAACATTGTATGGCATGGTTTATTGCTATGGTGTAATGATTCATATCACACATTAATTATTTATAATATTATTAATTTCGTGCCATAATACATATAATTCACATTATGCCTATGTGATTCAATGATATATCCATTTATCGCATGCAAATTAAGTGATATATTCAAATCCTATAATGCAATACATTCAAAATTTCAAGTGATACTACATGATTACATCTTATACATATTATTTTGATATTAGTGAATTAAAATCTACATATCTCATTACCAAAATGGAGGAATCACAATGGGATTGTATTGGTAAGTCATGTACGGATGAGCAAAGTTTCATATTTGTGACACTATATAGTTTTAAAAACTACAACATGATACAAAAATTTTAGATTATGAGGGCTATGTGACATTCAAGTACACTCAATCCCTATAGTTAAAAGTGAAAATTTTCAAAAAAATACATGTTTAAAATACTTATAAGTTTCATATGGAATTTAATATCAGCTCAATATAATATAGGGGCATTATACTCATTCATTTTCAAGTTAATACATGGAAATTTCAAAATTTTCATGTTTCAAAATTTTAATGTTCCAAACATAATCTACATTTGTCTATAGTGATGTGATTCATATTCATGTTTTAAATTTGACACATTAGAATATAGTGACACTCAATGTATATTGTTTCACTTTTTATATGTAGTGAATCACATTTGGTTGTTCTACCCCTTAAATTTTTTTATAAAGTACTCTATGTAGTCATATGAGAGAATGAGAATACAATATTTCCAATTAGAGAGCATTCAAAGTTTTTAAAATTGAGAATATATCACTCTTAATTAACCACAAGTTCAAAATCTATCTAAATGGGAAAAGCATTTCTCCAATTTCAGTTTACAAGAAAGTTACATTATGTACATGTCATACATGTCAAATAGGCAAGACATGGTGAATTCATGGCTTCTTAACAATAACATTAGAAATAAGTTATAAGAGCGGGATAGAAACCCAAGAAATTTTTTATTGTAGGGCCCTAAGTTGGCTATCCCCATTTAGGTCTTCATATAAAGGGTGAGAATCATCATGGCCATGTTTAAACATAATATATTTTTTTCAACCATTACTTATGTCAATGAGGTAGGAGTCCATTTGATATATATGATTTTAACTTCCAAAAAAATAATTTCTTTAGGGGAGATCATCAACTCCAATATGATTTTTAAACTAAAAAATCCTAGAAGTTCTCCAGATGGGAACTTCTACATGATGTCCTATGTGGTAGACATGGTGACTACAACTATGCATTCACCTTATGAGTAGCCCTAGAAACCATCTCTAGAATACATAATAAATATGATATGTGATGATTTTAATGTTCTTCATATTCATATATTTAGGAAGAAAATGAAAATTATAACAAAGACCTATTATCCCCTAGTGTCTCTAGAAATATATGGGAAGAATATGCCCAATCTATCTAAACCATTAATAAAAATATTTGAAATATGGGTGAATACTCATTATACCATTAGTGCACAATAATCAAAATTGAAGGAAAAAGGGCATTTCCTTTATACCTACCAATAATTATGCATGATAAAATATCTAAATAAGATATTGTTATCCAATGGTAGATAGTGTTGAAACTGACTTGAGGAAGGCCAATCAAGTAGTCATTCATATAAATCCTTTTAGGTATTAGAAGGATATAATATATAAAGTAGGATCATATCTAATTATTTGGAAAGATTAGAAAACATTATGGGTTTAAATTGACACTATTTAGACATTGGGAACCTAGAAAGAATGTCAAAGAACACATTAAAAAATATTAACTAAAAGTGAAGATAAACTATGGACACCAATCTTATGATGATGAAAAAATATTTATGAATTAAGAACATGATATAGAGGTGGCTTAAGCATGCATAGGTATAATATGTCAATAATTATGGGATAAAAGATCCAGTATGATCCTATCACCACAAAGGATGTGAAGAGGATTGAGAAATAGGAATGGGTTTCTAGACTTGTTCATGTCCCCCCTCTTCACATTTCATAATAAATAAAAGAATAAGTTAACCCATCTAGACATGCTTAAATTTAATAGAGAAATTAAACTCCTATAATATCACTTAGACACACATCTAATTCTACTTCTCCATATCACATTATGGAGGGACCTCAACACATAAAATAAGATCAGAGACCTATAATTCCTAAAACATCAATTGGAATTTTCTCCATGCTTCCTTTTACTCTATTAACCATTATAAAACAAGTAAGTATTCATTCTTTTTTATCTCAAGTTCATGTTGATTCTCCTCCTTTTTCTCTACCAATATTAATTCCCTAATCCTCTGGTCATCTAAATTCATCACCACCTACCATGACACTCACACCACCATTGGTATTACATTAGTCCATTAGATTTCCATTTCCACCACCTATCATTCCTCTAGTGGTTGCCACTCCATCTCTCTCACCATCTGCTACTACTACAATCCATCCATGTCACATTCTACTTCAGTTGGGTCAACCTCTATTTTTACAAAACCAATAATGACATAAATATGGAATCATAAGACTCCTCCCATTTCAGCTCAAAAGGTGTAAATAGAGAATAAATAATAAATTTCTCCCAAGGAAATGAAAATAAGAAAAGTGTGAAATGGAGTCAAACCCTATGCATATTTATGATAGTGAGGAAGAAGATAACATATCGGGTGATGAAGAAGAGGGGGTATAAAATATTAAAAATGAAAAGATAATCATTTTATGAGTCCACACAAACATAAGAAGATGATGAATTAATGTTTGAATAAATCACCCAATTAAGAGGGACATAATTACTGTAAGAATATAAGGAAGTTAAGCAATAAGATGGTAAATCAAGGGATAATAAATCACAATTAGATATAAAAGGAAATGCAAAAGTGGAGGGAGAATAAAATATACACATTATAGCATAAGGGTCATCCATAGCTATACCTTCAATCTCAACACTTTAGATCAGTATAATGGAAACTACAATAACTAGTACCCTAGTTATCTCTCCCTTGGTTGTAATTATTCCAAGTCCACATTCTTTCTCAAATCCTTCAGTTACTCCAATTACAATTGGTATAGTAGATTACTTGCATTATTTAATTCAAATAAACTAGGCCAAGGTATCTATAATACTAATTTTTCCTACCACATCCCATCTTACCATTGTGGGCCCTACCACCAACATTATGACTATTAGGGATGCATACACTTTTATTACTAACTATTTGAAAAACCTAATGAGAAACCCAATAGACAAATGAAACTTTAGTGTAATTGGTCATTAATCCCCCAACACAATAAAAGGGGTAAAATTTGAAAACTTAGTGTCCACATTAATGTTCGATACATTAAATACCTCTCTGGGGTTGACTACATAATTAGAGATGCCCATTGGCCAAACACCCTAGGTAGATTCACCTGCAGTCTTAGTCCATAAATTATTAGGAAAGGACAAATATGTAGTTGACACACCAATAAAAAATTAGGTTACTAAATGGTAAAAGGATAATCTTATTATTCCTAAAATAGGAACATCTTCCCTTAAGCCCATGTTATATTTAAGATAATCTATCTCAGCTACTTCAAAAGTAAAAATGGAGAAGGTAGAATGAATAGAGTAATAATTTTCATTAAACATCCATTCATGGATTTAATAGTTGAAAAATGAAGAATTAAGGAGATAATATTTAGTGATTATCAAGCAACTTATAGTAAATTTACATTTTTACAAATAAAAAAACACCTTGAGAAAGGGTAAGAGGAAAAATTTGGTTGTTCAAGGTTAACAGGTTGAGTTGGAACAAAGATAAGACATATTCTCTTTAAAAAAATAAGAAAAATAAATCCCTCAGACCTAGGCATGTATAGGGAAGACCCCTATGACTTTTAATAATGTTATTGGTTAGATAATCTAATACCATCAAGGATATTTAACAAACATCAAGATATTGTCAAAAGATGGTTTGACAAAAGATCCTAGATCAAAGCCTTTAGGATTTTAGAACTAGTGCTTATATGATATAAACACATGATAATAAAGAAAAACATAATAAGTTTACTAATTAATGGATTTTACCATATCAAATGTCAAATATCTTATATAAGAATGCCTTATACTTGAAATACCTTTAAAGTAATGACCTTACCTTTCTAGTCAAGGGAATATTTTTGAATCATTATTTCATGGCTTATCTAACTAGGGATGCCTCAAAATGACTATAAGTGGATATGTATATGTATTATTAAAGTAGTTTTTTTTTAATGTTATATTTCTTACTTTCTAGAATAGATTTCCTACTTTCTAGGATGTCTTTCCTATTTTCTATACTTTCTTTTAGTAGACTAGTTATTATGCTTTCTAGATTAGTTTTCTAAAAATTATAGAATAGACAAAATAAATTATTTCATTGAGATTATAAAATAAATACCAAAAACAATGGGATGATTCACAAGGATGCACCATTGGTCCTCATAAGGATTTATTTTTGCATAACTAGAGCTTCTAAAGTTAAGGTATGTATTGTGACTAAATTAGGTCTTGCTTTGATTGAATGAGTTTACTGGACCTTTTGGATTTATTTTGATCTTATCATGAAAATTTTATAAATACTTTCAATTTCTAAGTATTAACTAAAATATAACATTCTAAAACTTGTATGGAAGATAATACACATAAAATTACATACACACTAAAAGGGATGTATTGATTGAAATAAATTTTATTATGCATACACATAGACAATGGTGATTACAAACCCTTATTTTATGTGTTTAAAAAATAAAATATATTATCATTTAAACTGATAGAAAAGGGTGATTTAAGTAATCTCTACTAAGGCTATAGATGCTTGGATAACAATAGATTAAGGCTTTGAGTGGAATCATAGGTATCTTTGTTAGGGATATGGATACCTAGGTGGAAGAAGAGTAATACTAAAGGTTTCATTATTATTTGGATACAAAATATGAGATTAAAAAACACCTACATTGTCTATCTAGGACTTTTTCAAACCTCTCATAATAAGGGAAAATTGAATTCACAAGATCATATACTTAAATCCAAGGAATGAAAAGGGTTAGTGTATGAATTAAATCAAGATGAAAAAAAGCTATGAAATTAAATGATATTAATATTAATCTAAACTCAAACAATATCAAGATAAAGAAAAAAATGATGAAACTAAACTAGCAAATAAATACTTACAAACACATGCAAAGTTCATCACCTTTTCCATTGTGTGATCAATGGTAGCTTAATCCTTGATCCAATGAAAATGGGGAATGGGAAGCATTTTGATAAACAAATGCACATTTGATAACTTTAATGGCTTTGATTTACTTTGGATTAACTTGTAATTTTGATATCACTTCATTATCTTGAATGTGGATGGATGAAAGTGATGGATTGCATGTCTATTTATAGGTTTTTGGTGGATAGATGAGATAGTGGAGGATTATTTGAATATTTAAAATTATCCAAATAATTTACAATGGAGAATGAGTCCTCATCCATGAGGATGATGACCAATTAAAATGGTTGAGAGAAACATGGAATTTTTTAGTTGAGTCATGAAGAATGGGTCAAGTGAAAGAGATAAATGTGGAGGATGTTGGGTAAGGTTTAAAATATGGATGTAATAAATTAAATTTGGATTAAAATTTTTCATAATTGATTAACTTTGAATTATTAAATTATTTGAAAAATGAGGGAAATGACATGAATTTGAATTTAAAATTATTGAATAATAATTACTATTAATAGGTACAATTTGACACTAAAGGAAATTTAGGTGTCTACACTATCCCCTCTTATAAATGGTGTTGTGAAGTAATACCACTTTGAAGAATAACATAAAGAGAGAATTGATGATTGAGAAGAAATAATTGATCGAGATGAATGAAAATGAATGTGATGATGCCCCCTTGATAGTTTGTGTGGTAAAATGGATGAATTTTCAAAATGAATGAAAGAGAAAATTAATTGAGGAAGGCCATTAATAAATAAAATTACTAGAACTAGTATTGCACTTACAAATTTTAGTCATGCGTAAATAAGTTTACACTAGTTTGGAAAACTAGAGAAATGATAGAAAAAAGAATATTTACCATTTTAAGACTACATAATTAGTTGATGCTCATGATGCAATGTTCATGTGAGAATATGTGGGAATTATGTATCCCAACAATGTTAAGTTATAGATCTAAAAATGAAAAATATAAATTTTTGAATTGTAGAAAAAAATGTTTGAAATTATTAGTTACTAGTAATTTATATAGATTCATAATGTTGTGATTAATATTGGCCAAAAAATTTAAGAAAAATGTATGTGAAAATTGAGGAAAATGAAAATATGGGAGGGGGGGTGAATATTTGAATTAGGGTGAGTATAAATACAGGGAGGAGTACTAAAAAGTTTATTTATGCAATTTGTATTTCCATGTGTTTTGAGAAGGAATTGTGATTGATTTATATGTGTATTGACCTTTTGGATAAAATGTAATATATCCCTCTTCACCAACACTAATATGAGGCATGAGGAGGCATCAGAAACCTAAGAGGAGTGGGCCTCTAGTGAGTTGAATTTATTTCCTTAGAACTTTGATTTAATTGCATTTATTATGTTTCAAATTTATATTAACTGAATTCATTATTACCCATTTGTGAATTTTTTAATAAATGTTAAGAAATCATCTATGGTAATGATGAAGTCATCAAACATGAAAACATAATCATTAGTTAGCGTTGAAAAAAAATTTGGTTGAAAAATAATTAGGGATTGGTCAATTCTCAATTCACAGTTACAAAATAATGAAAATGAGTTGCAAATTTGTCAAATAGAGGAGTGAAATCATTAAGGAGAAGTTAGGTTCGGTAAATTGTGAAATTACAAGATGCATGTGTGAAATTGATAAAATAAATAGAAAAATGACAAAAATGAGTAGAAAAAATTATAGGGTTTAAATAAAATGGGTTAAGTTATCAAACAAATAGACATGCATTAAGCATAAAATAGCCAAACAATGAAATGAAAAAATAATATTTTGTGGTATTTATGCTTTTAGTTAGATGTAGATGGGTTTTATGCTGATAGGTGATATTAACATTATATTAATGTGATATAATTTTGTATGAGGTTTTATCAATATTAGTGACATGGGATTAGAGGACAAGTTTTTTAGAGTGGATAATGTGGTTTAATGAGTATGATGTAGGGCTAATTGAGGTTACATGGTTATCATACATCATTTATATGCTTGAGATTCAAGTAGATAGGGCTCTATTGACTACTTTGGCCAAGAGATGGAATAATGAGACTAGAACATTTCACCTATTGATAGGTGAGATGATTATTATGCTGGAAGACATATGGTTAATCATAGGGATCTTGATACGAGTGAGACATGTATACTAGGGTAAATAGACATGAGAGCCTACCCTATATAATATATTTGGTAATACTTTGATTTTAATTATTAAAGGAGGATTAGATATAGACTATTGTATGTACTTATGGATATATATTTGTTGACTATGGTACTCATGTTAGTTGTCAGTAGAATCATGATGCTTAATAATCATGGGAGCTTACATCCTTTTAGATTAATAGATGTGATTTAGGATATGATGGAGATGGGGGTGAGATTTACATGGGGTCTATACATACTTGCACATATTTACATATTTTTACATCATGTATTATATACAAGTGGGAAGCATATTGGTCATTCCACCTTATTATTGGTATAGTAATAGGAGAACAATGTGGTTGAGAGGTTGGTAGGGCATATGAGCACACAAGTAGACAATGACCATATTTCCTATGGATGGAATATTATTATAAGAATGT
>JARHVA010004413.1:40000-42500 GCA_037957365.1 Torreya grandis | reverse complement strand
TATTTATTTATGGTCTATGTGATAGATGGATATACATGGTACTGTTATACTTCCTAATTTTATACATGAGTTATGATTTAAATGGATAGATAGATAATTATGGTAATTATATATCCTATTTTTTAATTCATAATAGCACATGTTAATTATTTTTAGCATTTGATTATGGTATCTGAGATGTATGATTTTCATGTGTGCATGGATAGTGTACTAGATAGATACCTTATGTTTAATTCTACTTTAGATTGGATTTCTAACATGAATAAAGAATAAGCAACTTGGATGTTAATGTAGCATAAAACAAAATATCACCATTGAAACAAAATAATTAAGATGAATGTTTATGTTCTAGGAATAAGGAATATAAAATAATAATTTGTGAAAAAACAAAATGTAGTAGTGATATGGATAAATCATAACTACACTATAGTGTAATACATAAAATAATCTTGACACACACATAATTAATGAAAATAAGTCATAGTTTAGAATGTATAGGATATAGTGCATCATGAGATATGTAGTCATAATAACACTAGATTTAATACCCAAAATGATTTTGATAAAAACACTATCAAACAAACACAAACCATATATACAAATATAAAATAAGACAAAAAAGATAAATGATTAAAGACAAACAAGTTATAAAAAAATTACTTGAGACAAATAAGTTTTAAACAAAAGAACCAAAATAAATTAAAGAAATAATATGAGAAAAAAATAACTAAGAATGGGTAAGGTAAAAATATTTGATAGCTAATAATGGTTAAGGTAGAAAGATAAGTAAAATAACATAAATGGTTAAGGATAAGAGGATGAGTAAAATAACCAAAAATTGTTAAGGATAAGAGGATAACTTAAAATAATTGGTGTAATAATATTTGAGAAAAAATACCCAAAGATGGATAAATTAAAAGACTAACAAGATGACAAAAAAACATAGATGAAAAAAACAAACAAGTAATTGACATATAAAAGACACAACAAAAGACTTGACATTGTAATCAACGGTTGATAAATTTGGTAACCAAGATCCAATGTAATAGTGGAATAATTGATGAGGAAGTAAGAAGAGGAGTGCATAAAATGAAAATAAATCCATGCTTGAGGAAATGTATGATGTGGAAGATGGTGGGTGATTTGACCCTAAATAACCCATGTATCTAAGTGTTGCCTACATAATCCACCCTAGATAAAGTCCATATGTGTATATCAGGCCAAATGTAATTCTCCGAATAAGAGAAGTGATGATAAAATGGGTGATTTATGAAGTTTTTAATGTATGATGAATAGATGAATGACTATCCCTCCCATGAAATGTGAGACAAAAAGTTTGGAAGATATATAAGATGATAGATGTGTTTTTATAGTAAGTGTTATCATCAAAATTTGCACCCTTGAGGAGGGTGTTTAAGCATCCTCACTTAAATGATATCATGGGAAATCTTCAAAGGTTATGGGTGACCTTATAATTTAAGAAAATCTCTAGATAGGGCTAGATCCTTTGATGCATCACTTAATAACTACAAATTAAGCTACTAATTGAAAAGAAAAGGTTGAGAGAATTGAAATCAAACTAAACTAGCAAGGTGATGCACCAAATTTGTTGACCTCTACCACATATTTTCAGATGCACAATGAGCATGAAGTTTTTATACTCATACACTACTCCTAATCTACTCCTCTTACATCAATATTTCAATATGAAAGTGGTAGGTTATGATTAGGCAAGGAGGGCTGATTTTCAAGAGGTCTAAAAGACACTAATGGAAGATTGTAACAACCCCTTATGTTTAAAAAGAGTTAGGTCATTTTTTTAAACTCAAATTTTGAATTAACTTAGCATTAATGATCCATAACTAAATACATCATTTAAGATAAACTATGTTATTAACTAGAAGGTTAAGTTTGATTGACTTAGATAGTGATCAATACAACATATTCTAATTTACTTTCATAATTTCAAAAATATAATGTAAAATGATAGTCCAAGTAATAATTCATCCACCACTAATTAAAAATTAAAACAAGTACAAATAAATTATACCCATATTTTTATATTTACCATTTATGTCAAATAGTACAAATATACAATATTATATATCTAAATAATAGATTACAATTATATAAAGTTCCATAGAATATATGAGTCTCAAGAACTCATTATTATCCCAAAATAATCTTGAGTAAAGCCTTTATTAATTGACTATTGGAATGGGAGGGAGAGTATCATCTATGTTAGTTTTCACACCAACCATGAACCATGGATTCCTTTCACAATCTCCCAACAAGGGAATGATCCTCCCTTCATAGATGGGTACATAGTTATAGTGCGAAAATTGAGAAAGTAAACTAGAAAACCATGTGTTGTATGATAACTATCATATGAAACATATTATAAATAAATGCATTCTAACATGATATCATGAAACACATGAAAACTAAATCAAATAGGTAAAAAGATAATATGCAAACCATAAAAATTACTTTGGTCAAA
>JARHVA010004413.1:2500-35000 GCA_037957365.1 Torreya grandis | reverse complement strand
ATATTTGACCACCAAAATTTGAATATACATTTATCATCAAATAAAATATATTAAAAATAAAATTTTATTCATATATATATAATTCATTTGCATTATATCCTTCATATCTATCAAGAACACCTCAAACTCACCTCTTTTAGATGACTACTTAGAAGTGCCTGAGTGTTCTAAAACACAATCATGTAGAACATTGTATTTAGCACTTGTAATAGAAATTAAATGAATTATAACTCATATTAATATTATATATATATATATATATATATATATATATATATATATATATATATATATATATATATATATATATATATATATATATATATCTAATGTTAATAATTGGTCATACAGATCAATCACTTAAGCTACCCTCTCATTATCCTTACACAACTAGACAAGATATTTTGGATTTCATGTTTTATATTCTTAAAGTTAAATTTATACCTTATATAAATCATGTGTAGATAAAGTAGGTACTTAAAAAATAAATTATTTGTATCAAATCTTGTCATGAGGTCTCAAACACTTCACTTCACCTTGCATACACAAAACTGTCAATTTATCTTAAGAACTAGTCGTTATGAATATGACTTCCAACTCCTATGTAGACACATTTATGAAATCCTGATGAATTTGGATGATCATTTGAAATATTTATAAACCCAAATATATAAATTTCTAATATAAAATATGGAACATATAGATAAATATTTGAAACTTACATCTTCACTATCCAACTCACTCAAACAGGTCAGTTTGAGATCACCTTTTTGATTGTGTATAAGCATCATCAAAAAATATTATAAAAAATGGAACATGAGTTATAGGTATTTAAAAGATACCCCAAACAATATGATCCATTCATAATCATCTAAAACTCACCCTTAAATTGATTCTCACTTTGACTGGTTTTTCTCACTAGTTTTACCATTAGCCCAATCTAGTGATAGGTCAACATGAGTGAACACAATAGTTGATATAGAATTTATAACTTGTAAAAATAACATCATGGATAAAAAATAACATTCTTGACCTTAAACCTCTATTTATTGTTAAATATTGACCTATTTAACCCTACATGTAACATCAAATCTTCAAAAATATTTTTTTTGTACGTTTCACTCATTGTCCTAACAAATCACTGCCACCTAGAGATACCAAGATAATTAATATACAAGATCAAAATATCATACTATACTTACCAAACCTTTCTAGTCACTTTCATATAAGATATTTACCATTGGATCATTGTAAGTGTTTTGAGAGGGTTTTGGACTAGTTTTGGTGTTAATGATTGTTCATACAATATTGTCCCTCAAATGCCAAACTAATATTTGGAGAAAACTATTAAGAACATTTTACATCTCTCCTAAATAACTAATATTCCAGTTAAACTATCACACATGACAACAAACATCAAAATTTTCTTCTCAGGTCTGTAACTCTTTAATTTGCATACACAAGAGAACTCTAAACATTATTTCTTGCTTTCTCCTTTAACTAAGGACCTAAAACTTGGTCAAAACCATTGAAAAAAAATTTAAAACCTCATTCCATGATCAAATGTTCTATATCACCTTGACAACTCAACTTTACTCCTCACTAGACCTCAATAGGTCTCTTTGCACACTAGACTTAGGACTTCTAGTTATACTTAGACCTTGATCACACTTTGAAATCATTTTATACTACTCTTAATACCTAAGAAGCATTTCATATACATTTATTACATTCTCATATAATCTTACAATTCATCAAGTATAACATGAAGCCTCATTATACTCTCTAGGGTCTTAAGACAAATTCTATGAAAACACCTCCAAAACACATACATTTTTTACTCACTCTGAGATTAATTTCACTAAGTCAGCGCCATTCTCTCATGCTCTAAAAATTTATTATCATTATATAAATCTTAATTACATTCTTAAATACTTCTTCACATCTTCTCATAAGCTTGTCACATCACAACATAGATCCAAGATCTTATGCAGAACTCAAGAATCTACTAGACTATGCTTGAGTCATCATGAATACTTACCATGTCTCTTCACAAGATCACCAATGAAACATAAATTAACTTTGACTACCTTTTACATAAATGAAAACATCAATTCTTTAATTAAAATAATAAATACACCTCAAAAATCTCCCCCTTTGTAATTGATGGAAAACACTTTAACACAACATATAACTTTCATCTCTCCAAGATGGCATTTCTCACCCTTTGAAATTAATGAAATAGGTCATATCTAACATTAGTATTTATCCTTGGACCTAACCACTAATAAATCTATAAATATACCCATTTTTCCATGTATACTTTTCTTAAATCTTCCCAAAATACCTAAGTTATCTCCCCCTAAATCTATGTTCCACCTATATCATGTAATTTAAAACCACAAACCAACTATTTATAACAAATACATAACACATTTGCTTATCTTATTAAATATACATAGATATATAAATAGACCCCTTAAGTAATTAGGGCTTGACATAGTTCATGGAACTTGTTATGACCAATAAACCCCACTAATTTTCAAATTGGGGATGCTTGAGAGACATGTGTGTCTAAGTTTGAATTATATAAACATTAAGGTCCCTTGGGAAATAATTTGAAGATCATCTACTCATGAATTAAACATTTGTGTATCCTGCAAACCTCTTGTTTAATTAATTACCAGGCTAATGGAGTTGCTTAAGTTGTTTTAGGTTATTTGGAAGGCCTAGGTTTTGGTGTTCACAAACCCTAGGTGGTCTTCAATTTAAATTCAAATATTGGTGGTAACCAAGTTGGCAAGGACAATTGAATAAATTGACTAATAAAGGATTTATCATGTTTTTTAAACATGACCATAGCCTTTATTTATTCCTTTCCCCTTTTATTTTAACTTTGGTCTTAACTAACATGCTTTATGTAGTCCTTTTTTAAGTCACCTAACTTAGACTATGTTATTAATATTAAAGCCTTGATATTTAATCTCAACCTTAGTGTTAATAAGCTATCTTAAGTATTTGTGTTTTAGGCCTAATGATTATCCTTATATCCCTCATATGATCTAATGGTGATCACTTGCTCAAAATATTTGATTAGATGGAGTGTATTAACTAAAAATCTCTCACTTAAGTAGCATTTATCATGAAAGGATCAATAATAAATGCTCACTCATTGAATTTGATCCAATGACATGAGGCATAAGAAGAACATTCAAAAGATAGATAAAGCCGTAAGGGATGGAAACATGGTGAGTTTTTATTCAAAAGAATAAAATTAATGGGACCCACTTAATAAAGGTGTTAAATTAATGACTGATCTCACCATGAAGATCAATAGTGATCACTCACTCATTGGATTTAATCCAATAATACAAGAGAACCTCTAATAAACAAAAGGTCCCCATAAAGATCAATGATGATTTCCTCCTCATAGGATTTAATCAAATGATGTGAATATCTTTATGACTTTTCAAGGCTCTAAAAACTTGACATGTGTCTGATGCATGACAAAGGAGGTAATTGATAAAGATACATAATATGGAAGAAATATCTGAGAATGCCAATTGTCATAATCACGAGTCAAGAGATCAAAGAGCCAATAATAATGTTGGGACTTAGATTTAGATCAAAAAATCATGTTAGGCCCAAGATCTTGATCTAATAGAGTGAAATAAAGTAGGCTTTTAAAAAGAAATGGCTATTATCTTAAGGGTAATTATGAAAATTACTATGAAAGTCTAAAAAGTTGCCACATGGGATCCACATAAGCATTAGAGGGAAAAAAAAAGATCTTATGAGCTTGAAAACACAAAGGTCATGAAGAAAAGGGTCCCATAAAATCTAAGGCATGTATGAAGTTAAGGCTTGAATAAATCTACCATTAAAGATTAAATCTGTAAACCCTCTATAAAAAGATCCATGCTGACACAATTAACTTCACTTGGTCAAGATAGTGTAACAAAGCTTTGAGAAATAAGTTCCTTAATGAAATCCTTGGAAATCCTAAGGAGATAATTTTGTATCATAAATGGAAGTAGGTAGAAAAAAATTGAAGATGGAAATTGATCTCTATCTGACCTCCGACAGTGAAGAAAGGGTTTTCAAGGATACTGAGCTAAACTTGGTGGCCCAAATGTCCATGGGGTCAAGAACTAGTTAGAATTATTCTTCCTTGTGGAAGAATTATAGCCCATATCTTAGGAGGAGAATAGAAATTCCACTACACATCAAAGATACAGTGATATAATTATACTTTAGATGGTAGGCCTTCATCATGAAATAATAAAACTAGAGGTAATGCATTGTATCAGTGTACTTGCTCCTATTTTTATGGATTATAAAATAAATGGGGAGTGGATTATTTAAGAGGGAAGCACAAAAAGGATTACATGTATCACCCCAATGGCCTTTGAAACTATTATAGGCTTCCCTTGCCCTATATTGAGATCTCATCCATGAGAGATTGGACTAACACCTAAGACCTCGATTCAATCCTCATACCTTGGTTAATCCAAGGATCCCATGTTTTTAGGACCCTTGATGGAAAAATTCCTATTGTCTAATTTAGAGAGGGTATTAAGATAGCCATAAACTTACTAAATAGATACCTTGGTGACCCTTGGAATATTAATGTTAACAAAGTTTGGGTATCTTATGTCCACTTTATGCTAGGAAAAAATGACCCCTCCTATAGGAAATCTGATAAGATTTTTCTTGGCCAAGTAATTCACGACCATTGAAATAAGGAACTCCAAGTAGTTTTATACTATGTCCTATCTCATGGATTCCCTCCTAGCCTCGGTGACCTTTCCTAGCATTAGAAACTGGTCCCCTGATGGAAGGACCACAATCTCCCACCACTATTCTAAATTCTATATATTTAAGTACAGGAACCACATGTAATTTATTTGTGATGGTGTTTTCCTATCCATATATGAGGAAATCACAAGCATCCATTTTCCAAGGCTACATCCTCTCATCAAGAAACAAGTGGAAATCATGGGGGATGTGTGGTAATACTCAAATTACATTGTGATAAGGATAGAGGGAATCTTGACTTAGTTATACAAATTACCAATTCATGTCCCCAACAAGCTTATAGAGCAAGAGATTACCTCCTAAATTATTCAAGGTGTAGACAAGACATGTAAAGGAAAAAAATATCAAGTCCATCGCTTCCCATTAGACATTCACAAAATCATAATTAGAGTTTGGAAGTAACTAGATGTCATGGTGGTTCATAGGAATTCCTTCAATGTTAAATTATATGACCTAAAAATGTGGACCCTAATAATATGGTAATCAACCACATCAGTGATAGTAAGTTCCTAAGGATTGAATATGGACATCAACTAGGTGTAGGTGATGACATCTAGATCAGAGCCAACAATTTTGAAGAATTAATTTCTAGTATTTGAGGTCACAACATTCAATTAGAGTGCATGTTGGTTAGGAACAACAACCCCTCAAGAGAAAGATGGAAACTACATCCTTTACATTATCACTTATTACCTAGTCTATATAGGACTGGTCATTAAAAGCCACCTACTAAGGGCTAATCATCTAAACCTTAACAAGTGGAACTAGTAGGACAAGCCTAATTTGAGTAGCTTAGGGACATCAAGGGAAAAGTCAAACCTATATTTGAGGAACCAAAGATAGAGGAGAGACCTAGAAAATGCCTTACACCTTTAGTACTCCCACAAAAACCTTCTTCCCTAGTGGAATTCATTGATATGGTTTCCCTTGAAGAAGGAGAAACTTTGGAAGGTGCCCTTATTGAAATATTTGTTATATATGGTTATAATAGGGAGGATGATACCTCTATTAAATTAAGTAAATAATTAATCCCACTGGATGGAGAGAAGAGGAAGGTAGAATTGGCCTTGGTGTGTATGGTTCCAAGAAAAATACCTAGGTTGACCATCACTCATCCCACTAGTGAAGTCAATCTTTTCAATGATGAAAACACAATTCATGAAATAGTCATCCATTATTGGTTCAACTATGGAAAGCTACAAAATATCACATCCCTATCCCCTTCTTATGTCTTGATGTAGATTGGCTTGACTACAGATGAAAACATCAAGCCATGGATCAAAGATATTGTGAAAAAATAGGAAGAGAGAAGAATGCAAATTTAACACATTCAAGATAAATAGAGAATTGGCACATCAAGTGAATTTAAGATTACATGTTTGGAGGTGATTGAGCCTCAAAAATTTAAGGAATGAAAGGTTAAGGTATAATTTAGGTAAGACACACTAGCCTTAGAGAGGATCATAATGAGGGTAGCCATGGTAGGCCAGGAAGAGTTCACATTTAAGAAGGTGGAGCCATTCATAGTGTTAACCCCTATTGGAGGAAAATAACTTGTTAAAGCTCCCATTCATGAGGAAGATATGGTAAGTTTAATTAAGGCTTGGTCTTAATAGGCTAGAGATGATGTCAAAGGGTTGATATGAATAATTAAGAATCTAAAGGAGGAAAAAGAGAATTTATAAACTCAAGCTATTCTATCAGTCCCATGTTCCATGATAAAAATGCTAGATGAGTCATTTTTTGACATGTTAAAAGAGTTTAAATCCATGAAGTCAACGTAGAAGTCCCTTCAAGTTCAATTTTCCTTAGCCATGAAACTAGCTACTCAGTGGTAGGCCTCTAAAGATAAAATTATCTAGCTTTTAGATATTCATATTAAGAAGTAAATACCAAACTTTAAGGCTATCAATAAAGGACATTTATGTGATAATTTGGGGATTATTGGAGATAAAATTTAGGCTTTGAATACTTGGCATGTCAAATTTGAGGAGCTCATAGAAGAATAAAAGGAACTCATCAGCATAGTTGAAAATCTCCTAGGTACCATGCTTGAGGATCCTACATAAACTACCACCCTAGGGATTATAATTGATGAAGAATTCCATCATAGAGCCACCTTGGTGTCTTAGGAAATTAAAATAAAGTGTCAAGAATAATCAATAAAGGACAATAATAGAATGTTGAACATGATGTTCAATGTGGGGGAGATAATCAATGAAGCTAGGAGCATCAAGGAAGCCTTGGCTAGGAATGATAAATATTTTGATGAAATGGTAAACCAAGAATAAGGGTGCATCACTAGGCCTACCATAGACTTAATCTTAGTGGATGAAAAATATACAAGATACATAAGCATCTTACATTAGTGAATGGACCCACCTCTAGTATCTTAATTTTGGCTTGCCAGTAGGGTAACCCATTTAGGTTTTAAAGGCACATGATAGTTTGTTAGCATGACCGCCTCTAGGTCAGTAAGATTCTAAAAGATACTTGTAGTATAGTTATAACAAAGACAACTATCTTTTATACACCTATAGTTGTAAAACTAACTAGTATAATGCCTAGCTTCCTATAAAAATGCATGCTTTACCATTTATAAAGAGAGGAACTTTGAATTGTATTAGTACCAATTGTAAGCAATGTATACAAAAGATCAAGGAATTCTAAAATAATTATCTACGTTGAAATGTTTGAATTGATAAATTTTATCAATTGCTTGTCTGAGTTCTGAATATGAATAGTTTCTAGAAATATTAGATTAGAGTATTAATTACAAGGTCTCTAACTTGTGCAATGCTAAATTTGTTGGATGAGATTGAGTTTACTTCATTTTATTTACTCTGCATCAAAGATGTGCATTCAATATCTAGATGTGGTGTATAACTTTAAAAGTGGATCCAATTTTTACTTGTATCATCATTTTCATTTTTTGAATCAAGCTTGGTTTGCATTGGAACATGAGCTTAGGCTACCTTTTACTATATACTAGTTAAGATCATGTTGAGTAATTATTGAAACTTTGTCATTATATTCATAGTCAAAGATTAGAAATCACCATATCTTCTTACTATACCTTTCCTTTTTCCCTTTTTTAACAAATCACATTAGCTTAAATGCATTGTTCATAGACATTTTAGTCTATTCAATGGTTTAAATTAGGGATAGTTTATCCAAAATTTACAAGAAAGAACCAAGACGGCCCCCTACCATCAAAATTTATAAATATTGTGGAATAGTTCAAATTGATCTACTATTATTTCCACCACATCCATCTTAATTTCCAAACACCTACAACTCACGCCTTGAATTTTTGGATTCTAAAATGAGAAGTGTTCTTTAAACACTGGAGAGCACCTATGGTTCATTTAGAAGCATTAGTAGGAGAAAGATTCATTAGTGCTAGAAGGATAGCCATACATACATACATACATACATACATACATTCATACATACATACATACATACATACATATACATATATATATATATATATGTATATAATATATATGTATATATATGTATATATATATATATATATATTTATGTATGTATGTATATATATGTATGTATGTGTGTGTGTGTATATATATATATATATGTATATATATATATATATATATATATATATGTATATATATATGTATATATATATATGTATATATATATATATGTATATATATATATATATTGTAGTAAAGTTGACTTGAAATTGGAAAAATCATGTATCTTCACCTGTTGTGAAGAATTTGAGTCTACTATAGGCTGAGAATTGATGTTTTTAAAGTAGGAATACATTAATATAGGACATATTCATGAGATTAAATGTGTTTGTGGCAAGATATAACCAAATATTTGCATTCTTTGTTATGATTATCTCACATCCAAACTTAAATCCTTTTCTTGTGTAAATTTGATGTGGTATATTATATATTAAATAGGATCTTCAAATCTCATACTAGAGTTACCTAGGATCAAGACAAGATCACATTTAGAAACTCAAGAACCTTTGCTTGAACTTCAAGAAAACAAGAGAGAAAAATAGGATAAAGGTAGATGAAAAATATCTAAATCCCTACCAAAATCACCTATTTAAGGTATAATTTGTTTCAACCCTTGTATAAGAATGGCTTGGTTAGGTGATTCTTCTATCAATGTGCCTAGGGTGGTCCATGACCTCCCATGTAATCTAGAAAAATATTTTCCTGCATTTAGTCCCATAGGTGTTGAAGAACATATATATTATTTCAAGGTTTCCTTAAGATTACTCAACATTGTGCTTGAATATGTAACATGTAGGTTGTTTCCTTTCACTTTTAAGGATGATACCTATGAATTGTTTTTAAACTTGTCTAATAACTAAACTACTAGTTGGGAATATTTTAATAATGTGTTGATAGATCAATTTGGAAAAACCATCAATCCTTGCATCATTTATCATCAATTAACAACTATTAGGGGAGATGTCAATGAGCCTATCAGGTCCTTTAATTTTAGGTTTCAAAAGATGTTTAGTATAATCATAGATCTATACAAGCCAAATGAGATTCTAGATTTAGAGATCTACAAGGATGCAGTAGACCCCATAGCCTTAGTATTCTTAAAGATATCCATACTAGCCATAACCTCACTGGTAAGGGTTTATTTAGAAGTAATAACTATTAATGATCAAATGCAACCCTAAGGACAAATGGATTATTTAGTGCCAAATGTTAACCCCCATATGCCAGTGATGAACTTGTTTCCTAACAATAATAAAAACATGCCTTCTATTAACCAACTTCCAAACCTCACTTAGTTTCCCTTGAATCATATTGGCCCTAATAAAAACTTAAGATTCATGAGCCAACCACCAATAATATCTTTAGAATAGGAAATTAGATGGTGTTAGTACCAATTACTAATGTTAGTAATAATCAAGTACACAATTTTGAGACCTCTAAAAGTGAAAATGAATCTATCCTAAAAATGGTCCAAAAACTAAGTACTAATTTCATTTAGTTATAAAAATAAGTGGGGAATACTACTAAAAGTTTAGGAAGGAACTTTTCATTTCAAAGATATAACATGCTAGGAAATAGGTTTTAGAATGATAGTTTCTATAATAATAAAAACCATGACCACTCCTCAGAGATGAAAACTATGGATATCAACCTCATGGACATTGCATTACCTAACTATTGTAGGGTACATTACATAGCTAAGAAAGGGGAGATTGACTACATTGAATTATGTAAATCAGTTAAAACATTCCAAGAGGAATTGGACACATTTGAGGTTGTTCCTAATAAGGATAATGGTGCACATACATCTAATCCAAAGCCTTCTGACTAGGTTTTCATGGTGAAAACCTTTTATTTCCCCTTTCATGAATAAAATGAACTAGATGAGATCCCTAAAGAGATCCATGCATTTCAACAGTTCCTAAAAAAGACTTACCCATTGATGAACAAATAATAAAGGTATCCATTGACTACCTCAACCCCCCAAAATAACTTTGGAACTCCTTCAAATCCTTCTTCAATTAATAACCCTAAGCCCCCCTGAGGGAACATTCCCAAGCATACCCCTGAAGTCCCTAATCCTACCAAAACTAGTTACAACATAGTTGAGGACATGAAGAAGATAAAAACTAATATTACCTTGCATGATTTAACATAGATCATAAAATAAAGGGATTTATTATTATAATCTTTAAATTTTAGCAAACCTCCTAAGATAGATCATGTTAGTGTAACAATGCATAAGGCCAAAGCTGAATCTCCCCCTTTCTTTCTCATAGTTAGAATATTAAGTAAAAACTTACACAATCACTATTAGCCTCAGGTGCTTCCACCAATATCATCCCTATTGTCATATGTAAATAACTTGGCTTAACTCCCATCAAGTTTGTTAGGATTTTCACCCAATTAGACAAGTCAAGGGTTAAATTGGTTGAATAACTTTTGAACATTCACATGCAGATAGCCTCTGAGCCCAAAGTACAATAATTAATTGATATTCAGGTAAAAAACATGCATGATGCCTATGGGATCCTATTAAGTAGAGAATGGACCAAATATTTAAATGGGTACATGTCTATGGATTGTTCCCACTTATGGTTATCATGAGAGTCCCAAACCGAATTAGAGTCGAGAGGGAACTAAGGATGAAGCATATGATAAAAAAATACAATGCTATTAAGTGTCAACATAATCAACTTAGAATTGGGAGTTTATACCCTAGAAGATAATAAATTAGATGATCCTAAGGAAATGGAACCTCTTTCTAGGCTATGGAAATTACACTTTGATGGTGTTAGGTGCAAGGTTGGATCATGTGTTAGCATTATCTTAATTGATCCAACCAAAAGAGGTATCATGCCTCTTACATACTCCAATTCCCTTACACAAATAACCTTGTAGAGTATGAATCTCTCATCCTTGGTTTGTAATTTCCTATCAAGAATAAACAGAATTAACTCTTATTTTTTGAAGATCTAGAACTTGTATTCAATAAGGTCAGAAGTAGGTATTGATTTAAATTCTCATACCTCAAGATGTATAAGTTTATAGTCTAGGACCTAATTGATTCTTTTGATGCTTTTAGCATCATTTCCATTCCTCAAGATGAAAACCAATTTGTTAATGAAATTTCATTAGCTATAGTGAACCTCATACCTATTCTAGTCTCCCATGATTTTAGTATTGAATTGGTTACATGTTCGTTAGTGCCTTATAATATACCCATTTTCAAGTATTTAATGATGACCAATAGATATTGGATTTATTGACCAATTATAGGGAATTTGAGGCCCATATCATTGATGAAGCTAATGAGATTGTAACTAGAGGGAATGAGTTTGATAACAAAGTCATCCAACTAAATACAACAAAATCCCTAAAGGAATGATTACTCTAGAGAGATTGTTTGATCAAGAGAAAATAGTTGAAATTTCTAAAGTTCCCAAGGTAAGTGGAAAATATTACTATACTAAAGATCTCATTTCCCAAGGGTATCACCAATTCCTAAACATTTGAAAGGCTTATACAAATTCCTATAATAAAAAGGAAAAATAAATCCTTACCAAATATAATGATATTATAGCTTGATCCTATAATGACCTAAAAATCTTTGATCTAAGGGTCATTACCCATACCATACCCATCAAATAAAGTTGTAAACCTTTCAGATAGAAACAAAAAGTAGTTAAACCCATGTTATAACCTATGACATTCAAATATGTCAAAAGGTTACTGGATGCAAGGATATTTTTTCCCATCAAACATTCAACATAGGTGGCCAATTTAGTGCCAGTCGAGAAGAAGAATGGTAAGATTAGGCTATGTATTGACTTCAAAAATTTGAACAAAGCATCAAATAAGGAAAATTATCCCCTCCTTTCCTTTGATCAAGTAATTCAAAATATTTCAAGTTTAGATATGATGTCCTTCCTTGATGGTCTTTTAGGCTATAACCAAGTACTGGTTGATAGAGAAGGCAGGATGAAAAAAACATTCAAAACAAAGTGGGTGACCTTTGATTAAAAAAGGATGACCTTTGGGATAGTCAACATAGGAACCACCTTTTAGATATCCATGGATCATGATTTCCAAAGACTAATTGGTAAGTTCATCATTATTTACATGGATGATCTAACAAATTTTCCTAAAAATAGCGATGATCACTTCATGCACTTGTAACAAGTTTTTGAAAGATGTATAAGGTATGGCCTTTATATGAACCCTAAAAAAATCATCTTTTGTGTAACCATAGGTAAATTTTTAGGTCACATTATAACCAAAAATGGTATCTCCATAAACCCTAAAAGATTAAATATAATATCCAAGATTAAACTCCCTAACAGTAGTAAAGAATTAAAGTTATTCTCTGGTAAGATAAATTTTGTGACGAAGTTTATTTTGGTTTTGTATAAATTATCATGCCACTAAATGACATGATAATAAATATGACAAGGTGATTTAGAAGGAAGAATCCAAAAGGGAATTCAATGACATCAAGGAAGCCATTGGCCAAGCCCCAATGATCATAAGTCTTGATTTATTATAAGATTTATATCTTTACTCTTTTGTATCTAATCATACTATGGATGATGTATTGACTCAGAAAGTTGATGAGTGTCATCACCCAATAGCTTTCATGAGTACCAATTTCAAGAATTCTAGGCTAAACTATTCTATGATTGATAAGTAGGCATATTTATTAGTGAAGGGAGTAAATAAGTTTAGACACTACATCCTTATAAATTAGGTGCACACGATCCTACCTGACCCTGCTACCAAACTTATGTCGAGTCACAATGAGTTGAGAGATTATAGAGGTAAGTGGGTATTAGTTCTATAGGAATATGGATTGGAGATGAAAATAGCAAAGTTGGTAAGGTTCTAAGGTTTGATCAAAATTATTTCCAATGATAGCCCTAGGCTAAGTATCATGAAAGTAAAATAACAAAGCTTTCAAACCAATAAATGATATGATTCAATTATATATTTGTTGATCAATGGTGTTTTTTCTCTAGGCTTATCTAAGGAAAAAAAGAAGGCCTTAAGGCTTAAGGAATCCCACTACTTGATCAAGGATAGAATACTGTAGAGAAATAACTTTGAAGGAATCTACCTAAGGTGTGTCGCATAAGAAGAAGCTACCCAAATTTTGGCCACCTTCTGTGAAAAGCTAGGTAGTAGACATCCCTTTGGAATGACTACCAACCACAAGATCTTAAAGGTAGGTTAATATTAGCCCACTATCTTCAAAGATGATCACAAGCATTTAATATTATGTCACTCTTGCCAAATTTTTAGTACTAAAGATCCAAGAGTAATCATGCCTTTACAACTAGTCATGATTGACAAACCATTCACACAATAGGGTCTAAAATTCATTGGAGTGATTAACCCCAACTCATATAAGGGCAAAAATAATGTATTAACTACCAAATATTACTAAAATGTGTGGATAGAAGTAGTAGCTACCAAGTAATGTAGTATGGAAGAAGTAATTGGCTTCCTAAAAGAAAGTATATGTACTAGATTTTGGACCCCAATCTCTCTACTATGTGATAATGGATCCACATTTATTTCAATTGAGATGATTGAATGGGATTAAAATAATGGGATCACCCTTAATTTTTATTCCAATCACTATCCTAAAGGAAATGGTGTTTCAAAGTCCATAAATAAGAACCTGATGAAGGCAATGAAGAAGTCTGTTGAAGACAACCCTAGAACTTGGCACAAGATGCTCAAGTTTGCACTCTAGGCTGATGTAATAATAATCAAGAAAGATTTAAAAGCTTCACCATTCATGTCAGTGTATGGGATCAATCACATCCTCCCCATTGCCATCAAATTTCTTACATTTAGGTTCATGTAAGAATACATGGAGAATAATAAAGAACACGTAGCTTCCAGGCTACTATACCTCATCTAGATGGAAGAAGATAGGGAAACTAATTTTTATAATTTTATTAAACACTAATCCATAATAAAAAGGTGATTTAACAAAAGGTCTAAGATCAACATCTTCAAACAAGGAGACTTAGTCTTAATTTGGGTCAAAGTGTTTAAACCCAAAGGAAAGCATGGCAAATTCACACCCTTATCTATCAGTCCATACCAGATCAGTGAAACATTGGGGAACAACACTTTCAAGCTCAAATACTTGCAAGGGATAAAGTTCATTTTTCCTAATAATGGGAAATACATCAAGCATTACTTCTCTTCCACCACTCCTAGGATCTTTATGGAGTAAGGTGTAAGGGGATTAGATTAGAAGTAGGTAGGCTAGTTAGTTTGGTTTATGTCTCTTTTCTTTCTTGTCCCTAGTTTGTATATAAATTTGTTCATATTTGCTTAGTTCCTTTGTTTTGATTTATCTTGCTTTCTATTTTGTGTTATTTGTTCTATGGTTTTCCCTTGATCCTAGAATATTTTGGAGTCATCCCTAAAGCCTGGAAATTATTAAATCTACTCCAAATATACCCCAATCAAAAAGAGAGGGTGTGAACCCCACACAAAGGCAACCTTGGTCTTAAAATCCCACATCATGATACAACATTGAGAATCTAAGTATAGACAAATGTAGCGGGATTCATTCCATAATATTTAAGTCATAACCCTAGATCCACACTAGTTTTAAGAATATTTATGCTTAGGATTTGAGACCTGAATTATCAAGAGCATGTTAGTAGCTAGCACTTAATCAACATCCTTGCATTGGGTAAGGGTTATAACCCTGAGTGATCCTTCTAAAATCAAATATTTGAATGAATCCTAAACCTAACTATCTTGGTTCCCAACCTTATTAAAATCATAAAGATCTAAACAAAAATATATATATATAGTAATAATACAAGGCAAAACTAAAGTTTTCATAAGAAGGTGATTCAGACAACCTCCACTATGACTATGGATGCTTGGTTGGCAGTAGAATAAAGCCATGATTAGAGCCAAAGGTATCATTGTTAGGGATATGTATTCCTAGCTAGCAGTAGAGCAATGCCCAAGCTTTTCCTAAGCTAAAACATAATTCCAAGAAAAAATGTTCATTACACCGAGGTCAACATAAATGATTGAAGGAAGAAATATTTGGAATGCTTGTTGAGCCCTATGGTAAATAGTAAGTGGAATCAAAGAACACACAATTCTAAAGTTTTTATTGATGTTTAAACTTAAATCTGCTAGTTCAAGGTTTTTTTGAACCATAATTATATCTAGATAGTAATTTCTAAGGTCAAATGGAATGGTGATCTCAATGTTTATTTGAACTCAGAGTTTGGAAGTTATAACATAATGCTATATTTCCCTTTGAATTCACCATTTTTTGGGACCATAAAAACCTACTCATTTTAAAATTAGGGACCCTTGAGAGGCCTATGTATCCAAGTTTGAATTATCTAAACATTAAGGTCCCTTGTGAAAGAATTTGTAGATATTCCACTCATGAATTAAGCATTTGTGTATCTTTAAAAGTTCTTGTTCAATTAAAAAATAGGATAATGGAGTTGTTTAAGTTGTTTTAGGTTCCTTAGAAGGCCTCCGGTTTGATTTTCATAAACCCTAGGTGGTCCTTAGTTTAAATTCAAATATTGGTGGGAACGAAGTTGAAGAGGATGATTGAATAAATTGGTTAATAAAGGGTTTATCATGTTTTTTAAACATGACCCAAGCCTTTATTTATTCCTTTCCCCTTTTATTTTACCTTGGGTCTTAAATAATTTGATTTATGTAGTCCTCTTTTAAGTCACCTAACTTATACTAGGTTATTAATATTAAGGCCCCAATATTTAATCTCAACCTTATTATTAATAATCTATCCTAAGTATTTATGTCATCCAGCCTAATAGTTATTCCTTGTATCCCTTACAAGATCCAATGGTGATCACTCACTCATAATATTTAATCATATGGAGTGTATTAACCAAAAATATCCCACGTAAGTAAAATGCATCATGAAAGGATCAACAACAACTACTCACTCATTGGATTTGATCCGACGATGTGAGGTGTAGGAAGAAAAGTCAAAAGGTACATAAAGCCCTAAGGGATGGATACATGGTGAATTGTTAATCAAAATAAGAAAATTAATGGGACCCACTTAGTAAATGTGTTTAATTAATGAATGGGATCACCATGAAGATCAATGGTGATCATTCGCTCACTAGATTTGATCTAACAATGTGAGAGGACCTCTACTAAAGAAAAGGGCCCCACAAAGATCAATAGTGATCACCCACTCATGGGATTTAATGTAACTACATGAATATATTGATGAATTTTCAAGGCTCTATGAGCTTGACAAATGGCTGACACATGACCAAAATGATAATTGATAAAGATATGTAGCATAAAAGAAATCTATGAGAATGCCAAGTGGCATGATCATGAAATAAAAGATAAAAGAGGCAATAGGAATGTTAATACTTTGATTTGGATAAATGGACTATGTTAGGCCCAATATCCTGATCCAATAGAGTGAAATAAAGGAGGTTTTTAAAAGCTAATGACTAGTATCTAAAGGGAAATTATGAAAATTGTCATGAAAGTCTAGAACACTACCACATGGGATCCACATAAGCATTAAAGGGAAAAATCAAATATCTTTTGAGCTTTAAAAAATAAAAGGCATGAAGAAAATGATCCCATCAAATCTAAGGCACATATGAAGTTAAGGCCTGAATAACTATGCTATTAAATATGAAGTCCCTAAACCCTATATAAAAAAGATCCAACTTGACTCAATTAACTATCATAACTAAGCTTTGAGAAACAAGTGTGTTATTTAAATCCATGGACATATTGAGGAGATAATTATATATCATCAATGGTGGCAAGAAGACAAAAATTTAAGATAGAAACTAAGATCTATTTGACCTATGATCTATTTGACCTATGATAATGAAGGGTTTTCAAGGATATTGAGCTAGACTTATCATCCCTAAATGTCTATGGGGTTAGGAACTGGTCTAAATTATTCTTCCTTATAGAATAATTTTATCCCATCTCTTAAGAAGAGAATATAAATACTACTACACATCAAAGATACAATGACATAGTTGAAATTCAAATGCTAGGCCTTAACCATGCAATAACAAAACTAGAGGTAATGCATTGTATCAATGTCCTTACTCCTATTTTCATGGATTGTAGAATAGATGGGGAGTGGATTATTTGAGATGGAAGCACTAAAATGGTTGAGTGTATTACCCCAATTTCCTTTTAAACCTATTAATATATTCCCTTTCCCCATCTTGAGCTCCCATCCATGAGATATTAGACTAACACTTAGGACCTCAATTCAGTCCTCATACCTTGGTTAATCTAAGGATCCCATGTTTTTAGGACCCCTAACATAAAAATACCTATTGTCTAATTTATAGAGGGCATTAGGATATCCATGGCCTTTCTAAACAAATCCCTTGGTGCTGCTTCCACTACTTATGTCAGTAAAGTCTAGGTATCTTATGTCCACTTTATGATAGAAAAACAATGACCCCTCCTACAAGAGTCCTGATAAGCTTTTTATTGGCCAAGAAATTCATAGACATTAAAATAAGAACCTCCAAGAATTTTTATATGGTTTAATATTTATTTTATTCCCTCCTAGCCTCTGTGACCTTTCCTAGCATAAAAAACTAGACCCATGATGGCAGGACCACAATCTCCCACCATTATTCTAAAATACATATATTCAAGTATACGAACCACATTCAATTTATTTGTGATGGTGTTTTCCCAACCATTTATGATGTAATCACATGCATCTTTATGCCAAGGCTACATCCTATCATAAATAAATAATTAGAAACTATGGGGGATGTGTGGTACTACCCATGTTACACTGTGATAAGGATAGAGGGAAACTTTACTCAGCCATATAGATTAGTGATTCATGTCCCCAACAAGCTTATAGAGTAGGATATTACCTCTTAGATTCTTCATGGTGCAGATAGGACATGTAAATAAAATAAAAAAGCTCAAGTCCATCCCTTCCCATTAGACATTGGTAAAATCATAATCAGAGATTAGAAGTAGCTAGAGGTTATGGTGGTTCATTGGAAATACTTTGATTTTCAATTGGATGACCTCAAAATGTGAGACCCTAAAAATAGGGTAATCAACCACATCCTATACAATAACATCCAAAAAAAATTAATATGGACATCAGCTAGGTGTAGGTGATGACATCTACATAAGAGCCAATAATTTTGAAGAAGCACTTTCTATAATTGGAGGTCAAAACATCTAATTAGAGAATAGGTTGGTCAAGGACAACAAGCACTTAGGAGAAAAATGGAAACTTCACCCTTTACATTATCACTTTTTTCTTGGTCCATTCAAGATTACTCATCAAAATCCACCTACTGAGTGATAGTCATATAAACCTCAACGAGTGGAACTAGTAGGACAAGCCTAGGTTGCACAGCCTAGGGACATCAGGGGAAAAGAAAAAGCTATGGTTGAAGAACCAAAGATATGGGAAATACCAAGAGAGGGCCCTACACCTTTAACACTCCCATAAAAACCTTATTCCCTAGTGGAATTCATTGTCATGGTTACCCTTAAATAAGGAGAAACATTAGAAGGTACCTTTATTTACATAGTAGCTACATAAGATTTTGATAGGGAGGAGGATCCCTCTAGTGAAGCAAGTATATAGTTAATCCCACTAGATGAAGAGAAGAGAAAGGAAAATTGGGGCTTGGTACCTATGGCTCCAAGAAAAAGACCTAGGTTGACCTAAACTCATCCCACTAGTGAAGTCAATCTTTTTAGTGATGAAAATCCAATTCATGGACCAGTAATCCCTGACTAGTTTATCAATGAAAATATACATAAGATCCCATCCCTCTCCCCTTCTTGGGCCTTGATTTGGATTGTATTTAGTATAGATGACAACATCAAGCCATGGATCAAAGATATAGTGAAAAATAAGAAGAGAGAAGAATGCAAATTCAACACATTCAAGAGAAAAAAAGAATTGGCACATCAGGAGCCTCCACGAGTACAAGTGTGGAGGTTCTTGAGCCTCAAAAATTTAAGAAACTATAGGTGAAGGTGTAATTTAACCTATACATAGTATCCTTGGAGAGGACCATAGTTAGGGTAGCCATGGTAGGCCAAAAAGATTTCACATTTAAGAAGGTGGATCCATTCACAGGGTTAACCATTATTAGAGGACAACAACTTGGAGAAGATCCCATTCATGAGGAATATTTGGTAATTTTAATTGAGGCTTAGTCTCAATATGTTAGATATGGTGTCCAGGGGTTGGTACAAATAATTAATAACCTCAAAGAGGAAAAGGAAAATTTAGAGACTCAAGTTATTCTCTCAATCCCAGGATCCATGATCAAAATTATAGATGAGTCAATTTTTGACATGTTTAGAGAATTGAAATCCATGAAGTCAAGGTAGAATTACCTTCAAGATCAAGTTTCCTTAGCTTTGAAACTAGCTACGTAGTGGTAGGCCTCTGAAGATAAAATTACGTAGCTTCTTGATATCCATATTAAGAAGCAAATACCAAACTTCAAGGCATTCGATAAAGGGCATTTAAGTTCCAATTTTGGTAATATTGGGGACAAACTTTAGGCTTTTAATATTTGTCATGTCAAAGTTGAGGATGTCATAAAATAAGAAAAGGAGCTCATCAATAGATTTGAAAAGCTCTTAGGTACCATGGTCGAGGATCCTATACAAAATACCACCCTAGGGATTATAAATGATGAATAATTACATCATAGAGCCACCTTAGTGACTAATGAAATGAAAAGAAAGTGTAAAGGAAAATCATGAATGGAAAATAGTAAAATTTTGATCATGATTTTCAATGCGGGGGAGAGAATCAATGAATCTAGGAGCATCAAGAAAGCCTTAGCGAAGAATGATAAAGACTTTGATGAAATAAATAATGAAGAAGAAGGGTGCATCACTAGGCCTATCATATATTTAATCCTAGTGTATGAAAAATATAAAAGATCCATGAGCATCTTCCATTAGTGAAGAGATCCAAATCTAACATCTTAATTTTGTCTTGCCAATAGGGCAACCCATTCAATTTGTAAAGGCACATGTTATTTTGTTACCATGATTGCCTCTAGGTTAGTAGGATTGTAAAATATACTTGTATTATAGTTGTAACAAAAATAACTATCTGTTGTACACCTATAGTTATAAAACTAACAGGTATAATACCTAGCTTCCTATAAAAAGGCATGTATTACCATTTGTAAAGACAGGAACTTTAAATTATATTAGTACCACTTCTAAGAAATTAATACAAAGGATCAATGAATTTTGTAGGAATTATTTGGGTTGATGTGTTTAAATTGTTAAAGTTTATCAATTACTTATATGAGTTTTGAATATGAATAGTTTCTAGAAATACTAGGTTAGATTATTAATTACAGGGTCACTAACTTGTATAATGCTAAGTTAGTTGAATGATATTGAGTTTACTTCATTTTATATTCTCTACATCAAAGATGTGCATTCACTATCCAGATGTGGTGTACACTTTAAAATTGGATCCAATTTTTACTTGTATCATCATTTTCATTTTTAGAATCAAGCCTAAGTTGTAGTGGAATGTGATCTTAGGCTACCTTTTACTATATAATGGTTAAGATCATGTTAGGTAATTTTTTAAACTCTATCAATATGTTCACAATCAAATATCAGCAATCACCATCTCTTTCTTACTCTACATTTCCTTTTTCCACTTTTTTAACAAATCACATTAGCTTAAATACATTTTTCATAGCCATTTTAGTCTAGTCAGTGGTCCAAATCTGGGCCAATTTATCCAAAATTTACAAGAAAGAACCAAGATGGCCCCCTACCATCAAAATTTATAAATATTAGGGAATAGTTCATGTTGCTCTACTATTATTTCCACCATAGGCATCTTAATTGCCAAACACCTAAAACTCATTCCTTGAATATTTGGATTCTAAAATGAGAAGTGTTCTTTAAACACTAGAGATCACATGTGGTTCATTTATAATCATCAACAACACCTTCAATAGATCATCTCAACCCACTAGGTATACATACAAATTTATAAGCATTGTTCTTATAGGAATAATATTATTTATCCATTTGAGCATAATATTTAATAGGTATATTTCATCATTATATCTTATTTATGTTTAAAAATCCATAATAGCTTAGACAAGATCATCACACCCTTCTTAGTGCACTCTTTCTACCTAATGAACCATTCATAGTGAAGGACTACTATGATCTTCTTCCTATCATAAATAACTTGTCATCTCACTCTTACAACACCACAAAGACCTAGACTACTTGAGAAAATAATTTCTATCTTTGATAGCATTGGTCTTGAAGACTAATCTTCAACTCTTACTTTACTTACTACTATCTTTTCTTTTTAAACAAACACCTTGAGCTCACACATGCATTATAAGCATGATATCTCTTATGCAATATGTATTTGAACTATACCTTCATAACTAAGATAAAACTAGTATTTTATAGGAATCAACAAGATCTTAAATACCTTAAGGACATATTTAAACACTTTGATCATTCATCCAAAGTGACCAACATCTCCATACCACTAATCAAGTTACTCATGTTTGTCAAAAACATATATCTTAAACATAGTCTTCTTTCAAAGATATTATCATATCCATAGGCACACTTTAATAACTTCTTCAATACATATAATAATAAATAAATGAGGTGACAACATCATTCAATGCTTAGAACATCAATTCAAAGTCATTAAAGAGGCTATAAATACACTATAGTCCTCCTAGGGTTTCTAATAAATAACATAGTCAACAAAATTTAAATTTAATCCATAATAAATGAAATTATACAAAATTTCAAATCTCCAAATCACTTTTAGAATGTTATATATGAAGTCTAATTCAATTTTCCTTTTTACACCAACAAGTTTTGATTAGTATATTTCTTTCTACAACATCTTCTCTATTCTCAGGTCCAATACACACAAATAATCTTAAACTCCAACATTCATATTTTTGAATTTCAATGCCTATTTGATATAGCCTAAACTTGATGTCCTTTTGCACTTCACATATTTATATACTATTATTGTAATATTATATCTTAAAACGGACAACTCCTCATGACACCAAAATTGTAGGGCACCTTCAACAAATGAAGTACATCATCTCCATGTTTATATTTGACCAAGGTTAATTTCATAAATACCTACAATAAATGCATCATCATAATAACTTGGCCATACCTCCTTGATGTCTAATGATAGTCTAGCTCCTTTTAGCTAGAGTAGTGCATTTTCTTCACTCTACGAGATCATGTGGAACACTAGAACTTACCAAATCATCTATGTAACCCTTATAAGATCCTCTATCACCTCAAAGTCCTACAAACACTCTTTTACATCTATCCATGACAAATAAATTTCCTAAAATTATTGAAGCATCTCACACATGGTCCCTAGGCATTCTTATAGACCTATAAACATATTGTAGACTTCAATGCATATATGCTCAACCACGAATATCAATATAAACAAGGATATATATTTATCCCAAATGAAGGCTAAAATATACCTCATATCACCAATATTTCTCATCAACATATTCTTCCTCATCTATTATAGCTTCATAGACTTAACTCATCTCCTCTAGCTTGAAGTCCTCTACTCACTTGATTCACCAAGATACCTGCACATACCTTTATTTCAATGAATCTTCAATGTACATTTGTCTATAAACTTATAGTAAATCTTAGACTTGGATTAAACATAATCTTTATTATTCAATCTTTCCATTACCATCATGCAATCTTCTATGAAAACCTCGACCATGACCTTCACAAACTCATCCATCTTATGCTTCTAAAATCACCTTTGAGATATCAAGATTCCTATAAAGGACCTAATCTGATACTAATTATTAGAATCAAAACCACTGAGAGGTGGGTGAATTAGTGTATAATCTTTTCAATCAATTCCATTCATCATTATTTAACAATTCAACCACATATCAACCTGATCTACCAATATCATCATGAAAGTATATCTATATAAATCATGAAACATAAGAGCACACCATATGAATACAAGATATATGTTAGAAATCATAATGGGGGATTAAAAACATTGGTACACCACTTTGAATACTATCTTATAAACAATGGATCAAATATTTAGTAAGGCACCAACCCAACAAGGAGCTCTAACCCGTACCTAGTCAAGCACCCACTCAACTAGTATTTAGTAAGAACTAAATTTCAAGGAGGATACAAAACTCTAAGTGATTTCAATAAAACCCAACCACTTAAAGGACACCTTTTCAAGTTACAAACTATAATTCAATTCTAACTCCTTCTTCACTAAGCAAGAACCTAGCCAAGATAAGCTTTATCACCTCAATAACACCTTGTTACTCAATCAAAGGATGGTAATATATTATTAAACTCTCTCTCTCTCTCTCTCTCTCTCTCTCTCTCATAAAATAAACTCACTATAATATAAATATAATAAACCTATAATGAATATAATAATGGTTTCTCACATCATTCAACTCACTTCAACCTTCTACCACCCTCAACCAACCTTCTAATCTCTACTGCTGAATATGCCTTTTCTAGGCTCATTAGGTCAATTGAACATATCATATACTTGTAGAATATATTATGTATGTTCATGAATAATCCTATGTATCTTACTGAAAGTATATATCACCTACCTTCTCTACTCCATTGATCTCTTCCATTTACTTATAATCTCATTCCTCTAACTAGTCAAAACAGGCCTATTATGCCTTGCATTTATATTGAACACTTGATATTACCCATATTGGTAATCCAAAAATATTTAAATACATGGATGATTCTTGGAATAGTTTATAATAAATTTTTAATATGTGAAATAATAATCATATAGTTTGGTCATACTCTTTGGTCATACTCTTTAATGTACAAAACTAACATTAGACCTAATGGAGAGCTAATGCAATTAGGTCTACTCAAACCACATGTTACACTTGGAACACCTTAGAACATATTTGAAATATACCATCACATGAAACACATAAAATATAAATTAAATTTACCCATTATATCTTCCATATAATCCCGTACCACCTATTATTCCAAACCACTCCTTGAACTAGGTCATTAGGTTTTCTTCTCATTAGCCCTTCTCACCACCTAAAAGTCTATTTCACACAACTGAATCAAAAAACCAATTTTTATACATAAACACATGAAAAAATCACATTATCAAATCCTTTATGACCTAAATATCATCACAAATTCCATTATATTTCATAAAAAAATGCATAAGACCTAAAACACACTCTTGCAACATGACCACTAAGAATTATCTAACTACTCGAAAACACAATCAAGAATATTTGAATACCAAAATTTGAATAAGAATTTATAATGAAGTAAAATTAATTAAAAATAAAATTTTATACCTATATATAAACTTAGTTTGAATTATATCCTTCATATATATACAAAACACCTTAAACTCACATGTTATAGATGACTACTTATAACTACCTGTGTGCTTTAAAACATAGTCACGTAAAACATTATATATGGAACTTGTAAGAGAAATTAAATGGCTTATAACTCAAATTAATAATCAATTTGTGATACATACATACATACATACATATATATATATATATATATATATATATATATATATATATATATATATATATATATATATATATATATATGTCATAATACATTATATATATCTCATTATCTAGTGTCAATCATTGGTATTGCAAGCCAATCTCTTAAGCTACTCTCTCATTATCTTTACACAACAAGAAAAGCCATTTTGGATCTCATGTTTAAAATTATTAAAGATACTTTAATAACTTATATAGATAATTTTTATACCATTTATTCCGTAAAAACAAAAATATATTCATTAGGTGTATCAAATACTATAATCTAAACTCAAACACTTCACTTCACCTCGCTTACACAAAACTATCAATTTGTCTTAAGAAGTAGTCATGGTGAACATGAATTCCAACTCATATGTGGAAACCATTATTAACTCTTGATGTATTTTTTTTTCTTGTATATATTTATAATATATAAATTCCTAATATAAAGTATGGACCATATAGATCAATATTTGAAACTTACGTATTCACTATCCAACTCATTCAAACATGTCACTTTTAGAGCACCATTTTTATTATGTATGAAAATTATAAACACTTATGAAAAAAATTCAACATTATTTATAGTTATTTAAAATATACCCCAAATAATTGGATCTATTCTTAATCATCTAAAACTCATCCCTAAATTGATTCTCACTTTGACTAGTTTTTCTCACTAGTTTCACTATTAGCCTAATTTAGTGATAGGTCAACTTGAGTGACCAAAATATTTGACATAGAAGATATAATTTTAAAAATAAAATAATGGGTATAAAAAAACAATTATTTAAATTCAAACTCCATTTAATTTTTAATCTTGACCTGGTGAACCTTACCTATAACATTAAATTCTTCAAAAACAAACATTTTTATGTAGGTTCCACTCACTATCTTGATAGACCACTAGATCTTAGAGATCCTTGGTGGAGTCCTATACAATTTTAAAACATCATAATATCATTACTAAATTATTTTTATAAATTTCAAATAATATCTTTACCATTGGGTCATTATATAGACCAGTTCTAGTGTTAAAAATTGTTCATATAGTATTTCCCATAAAATGCCAAAATAATTCTTGGAAAAGATTATTAGGATAATTTAAAATATCTTTGAAATATATGAACTTCCTGTGGAACTATCACACATGCCAATGAACATCAAAATTTTCTTCTCAAGTTTTCAACTCTTGAATCTGCAAACACAAGAGACCTCAAAACATTATTTCTTGCTTTCTCAGTCAAATGAGAACTTGAAACTTGGTAAGAAAACTTGATTTTTTTTAAAACATAATTAAATTCTTGCATGTTATCTATAACCTTGAAAACTCAACTTGACTCCTCATTAATACTCACTAGGTCTCTTTGCACACTAGGCCTAGGACTTTTAGTTATACTTGGACCTTTATCACATTTTGAAATCCTCTTGTACTAATATTAATACCCATCAACATGTCATATACCCTTATTAAATTATCATAAAATCTTAAAATTCACCAATCAGATTATAGATCCTCATTATACTCTCTAGGGTCTTAAGACAAAGTATAAGAGAAGACCTCCAAAGAACGTACCCTTTTTGTGCACTCTCAGAGTCATGTGACTGACTCAACACCTCTCTCTCATTATCTAACACTTCATTATCATGTTAAACCTCTACATTTCATGCTTAAATATTACCTCACATATTCTCATAATCTTGTCACACCATAACATAGATCCAACATCTTATGCCAAACTCAAGAATCTACTAGACTATGCTTAAGTCACCATGAATACATACCATGTATCTTCATAAGAGCACCTCTATAATATAAATTACCTATGATTACCATTGATATCAATTATAACATAAATACCTCAATTATAATAATAGGAACATACCTAAACATTTTATGGTTCTTCTTGTTTCCCCACATCAACATTCATTGCATCTTTCACTATTAACTTTAGTGTCTCCTGCTATCATGCTCAATTATCCTATGGTCTAGAATATTGAGGCCTGATAATTGGTGTATCAAATAATATATCTATATTTCCCATACATATTGGCTCTCTATCACATCATTACCAATAAGAAGGAAATACTATAGGGTCTATCAGATGGGGGAGTCCAAATTATCCCAATAAATGCACCACTAGATGTGACTCCACACATAACATGTAGTGACCTATGATCTACACACATGCCAAACTTCTCAAATTAGTAGACCAACTAGGTCATATGGTAGCTATGTTTTTATAGGCATACCACATAATCTCCCCTCATTTGTTCATTTTTAATGCTAAAACATGTGGCATAGCCTATTTTATATGGTCTTATCTCAATCATAAGACCTAAGGCAACCTATCATTGACCACATGGGGAAACCTAGTTAGTCGATACATGGTGAAACTCTCATATTCCTACATACTATGTAAAATCATTAGTCTTATGGTCATCTACCCTATGTAAAAGATCCCATACATAACATGCATGATCTGGACCTAGATGATAGCTTTAAAATCATATAACACTCCCTACTCTAATATGGATTGATGAAAGTTTATCAAATACAGTGGTGCCTTTCCACCCAACTTATGACACAACACTCATGTTATCATAAGTCTTATCACCAACTTCTAGATGTTTATAATGGCCATAATACAAATATACAAGAAGCTCACCCTTAACCCAGGGTGAATCCTATTGAAGTATGTATTCCATTAGGCTAATGCTTGTCTCTCATCAACATCCTCTGATGTATTAGTAATCACCGATTTCCCACTTATCATAAGTGTAAACACTTCATAGACATCCTCTAGAGTGATCCCAAACTCAAAGGTGTCCCCATCCATCTCCTATCAAAAAGTGTTGGTCAACAATTCCAATGATTCTAATAATATTATAACAAGATCAACACTCAATTGGATCTTTATGATCTCTATAATGTTTCCAAAACCCAAGGTGACCAATCAAGCTCTATCCACATCCATCAAATGATCCAATAAACCTAGTATCCAAAATGCATCTACCAAGTTATAACATCTATAATATCTCTAAAAAATATTAAAAAATAAAGGATATATCAGATCTCCATGTCATACATTAATTATAGTACATTATTATTTTTAGAAAAGTTAAGTACTTCATTAGCTAGTTTGATTTAGTTTCTTATGTTTTCTAATTTTTATACATAATCAACCTATTTGATACTAAATAATCCCTTCCTCAACTCTATAATATTACATCATCCCTATGGTATATAGGTAGTTGTATTTTTCAAACTATATCATCCACTTACTAACAATTGTATTGGCCATAAGGTATACAATCAGCCACAGTTTCATTTCAAACTTCATGGGCCAAATACTATGTAGTTTTCTACCTTTAGCAATACTAAATCATCCTAGTACCATGTATATGGCCACCTTTACAGATACTATGTCATCCCACTACTACTTATTTGGCCACCTTTAGCAATACTATGTCAATCCATCACTACATAATTAGCCCCTTGTTTTATGCTCACCTTACGAACAAAGTCAACTAGTTCAACTAGGTCAACTCTATTCTTTCCATATTAATTTTTTTTGACCATTTACCATAAATTACTAAGGCATTTATTGGTCTAAATTATTCTGACCTAGTACCCATTCCACCCCTAGTCTACTTAAAACTTTCCTAGGGTTAGTTTTGGTGTTTATATTTTGCTTACTAGTCATTTATCTATATCTTAGCTCAATTTCATATAAAATTACTAAAAAAAATTTAAATTCATGTTTTTTTTTCCTATGATTCACTCCTTTTAGCTTCTTATCATCCTCCCCATCTAAACTATCATCTCCTCATCATTATTTCTCTCTAGTCTCACATTGGGTCTCTTAGATATCTATTTTCTCAAAATATTAAAAATAACAAATGAATTAATTTTACCCTATTTATATTTACTATTCAAAATTATTTATCTTTCAAATATTTTCCTCTAGATTATGTTTATTAATCATATATTTTTTTCAATTATGTATTTTTTCTAATCATAATATATTATGTAATACTGTATCATAGAGATTTTTTTCATATATTACATGTATATTTTACAAAAATTCAATTTTTCACAAATTTATACATATTTTCCTAATGTTCCACACATTAGACACCTTCACATTTATTTCACTTCATTCCATATCTACATCACTAACATAAGTAAACGTATGTGTTTTCAATTTTATCCTTTCATTTATCTTGTTTTCTTAATGCAATTTATTCAGCTTGAGCATTATGTGTTGCTATGTTATTTTATGAAGCACCATCCCCCTATTACACCTACATGACACATGATGAAATTTGGGTGAGGTGTATGTATAAACATAATTTTTTAAAACTTTATCAATTACAAGTACTTTCTATATTACACTAACCTACTCGATTCTCAATCTCTCTGAGTGCATGCCTTAAAGGGTACACTAGGAAAGGAGTGGGTAGACCATTGGTGATTCAAAGGATTGTTGTCCCCTATACCAGCACTTTTAATCTACATAAACTTATCCTATGTATTTACCTAAGCCTTACCTCCTATCTTGGACATTCCTCCAAGCATTCTCCACCTTAATTAGCTACTTTTTAAGCCTAAAATCCTTTTTAATAGTTTGAATTACAATGTCAATCCCATTAACCCTATATTCAAATTGATAAAAGTAATTTATGGGTCTAGGTTAGCTCCAGTTGACCTAGACTAAGACCTAACTTATTTTTAGAAAATAAAAGTATAGATTTGATTGTGTCAACCTTATTAGTTAAACTTTCATAAAGGTTTAGGGTTAGATTTAGTTATATATAAAAATTATTTTTTTCCATTTAAAGAGAAGAGGAGTTAATTATTAATTTTTTGTTTTTTATAATATGCTTTTCTACCATTCTACTTGAGGATTTATAGCTTAGGGTTTATAGTTGGAGAAGAATATTGTGTTATGGAAAAGTCTTGGATGTTTTGGCCTGGCTTAGTGATCCTTACAAATCATAAAAACATCTTTGTGAAGCAACTTTGGCTAAGGGAGAGATTGAGTCTTGATAGGTTCATCTTCAAGGTAAGTATCTTTAATTTTACTCCCTCTATTTTAATAGGTATAAGTAGCATAAATAATGTATTTTGAATATGAACCTCTTTTCATGAATTATGTTTTTACCTATACATAAATTAATTAGGATTATCTTATGCATGATTATTTTTTATGTTTATTACCCCCACATTTTTCCACAAGATTTGGTGAACACTACATTATATTTTACTTTATTTTTCATTTACTTTGTTAATATGAAAAAATAAGATCTTAATCAATTTATTGCATGGTGTTACTTGATTAGAGACTTGGGAACACTTTATATTAATGTTATTATGGTATGATATCCCTTGATTAGGTGTAGAAGATCCATCTAGGTCATGACCTCAAATATCTAATGTATCAACAATCAAAAGTTTAAGTAGGATTTATCTTCTCTAAGCTAGGATTGAAAAACAGATCAATTGCATTTTCCCTTTACATACAAACTCCGTCCTACATCTATCTCAATATTAATGAATAGTAACTAGACCATATCATGTAAAAATAATAATAAATTACTATAACATTATATAATGCATAATCATGACTAAAAATGTACTATCATAAAATATAAATAATTAACTATCACTTAGCTATCATGATCACTAGTAATAAACACTATCTATAATCAGTATATAACTAATCTAGTTACTTGAAACATCAAGTAAACCAATTAATAAACACATAATGAGAAGTAAAGTGGATTAATAAGTCTACGGGAATAATAAAGATATAGCATCCTTCTCTCCTAAAGATGGTCATCTTCCCCATGACACTTATTTCAAATAAAAAGTTTTGAAACAAAACAATGTTTAGAAAAAAACAAACATAATATCCAAAAAAATAATAAGCAAACAAATGAGGAAATAACCTATAAAAATAGTCATAACATTCCCAATTAGAACTATCATTAGAATATTGGTCCCACTAGATCTTACACTATGACACTTCTCTATTATGTAAACTAAGTTTATGAGTGTCAATTATTCTGACTGGTTCTACTATGACCACTCTGGGATCCAAAACCTATAAAGCATTCCAATACAACACATGAGAATAATCATAAACATATTTTTTAAGACATGAAACATGGAAAACATTATGGATGAGTGATAAAGTTAGTGGAAAATTAAGCCTATATGCCATGGGATTGACAACTTCAAAGACATCGAAGGGTCCCACATACCTAGGAGATAATTTGGTTGATTTTCCATAATTGATCAATATTTTGTAACCCATAGAAATACTTTGTCTCCAACTAAAAACTACCTTGTTATTCTTTTCATGTCAACATATCTCTTCTCCCTATCATTGGCTTCAACCAACCTTTGCCTTATTAACTTAACCTTCTCTTCCATTTCAAGAATCATATTTATACCAAAGACTACCCTATCTTCTAACTTGTCCTAGATGAATGGTGTTCTACACCTTATTCCATACAATGACTCAATGGGATCCATTTTTAGTGTTAATGGGTATGATTTTTGTAGGCAAACTCAACTAATAGAAGATATTCTTCCCACCTTTATTGTTGATCCATGAAATACATCCTTCAAAAATCTTATAAAACCTTATTCACCATCTTTGTTTATCCATCTATTTTAAGATTGTATGTTGTATTGAATTTCAATTGAGTACCTAATGTTGCACTGAGAATCAACAAAAATTTTAGAAGTCATTTTTTGGTTCCTTATATGAAATGATATTTTTTAGAAACCCATGGAACGTATACACTTATTTCATGAATCTTTTTACAATCAAAGGAGCATCATCTAAAAAAATTACTAGGAATAAAGTGATCTACCTTGTTGATTTTATCAATAACAAACAAAAATAATTTCATGTCAATTTTAATAAATTAAAAACCCTTGGACAAAGTCTATACTAATGACTTTACACTTGCATTATGGTATGATACATGGGTATAGCAACTGAGTTGGAGATATAATAACTAAGAGGGGGAGATGAATTAGTGAGCCTAGATAATCCAACTTCAATATCAATCTTTTTAAAACTCTTAATCAATTAACACAAGCATTCATGAATCATACACATCATTCATAGCAATGAATAAGACAAATAATGTAAGATCAAACACATAACACATGACATATGTGGGAAACCCTCTTATGTGGTAAACCCACTAGAACCTATAATTATACTAATTTAATATAATAACATGAACTAATTTAGACTAGATATAACTAATCAGGTAAATACCATCCCTTATTTAGTGATACTACAATCCCACAAGGTGCTATAACACATATGTAGCTGAGCAACTACAATAACTAAACTTTTTATCAAGATTCACCATGAAATGAGGCCTAAAACCCCTAGATGTTGAGTATTCACAACAAAACCTATTAAAAAAACATATCTTAAACATTGATTTCCTACCAATCTGATGGAGATGCAAATTATATAAACTCTTTTCAAC
>JARHVA010004412.1:1422500-1573440 GCA_037957365.1 Torreya grandis | reverse complement strand
AAAATATCAGCTCATTTTTGGGACAACATTTGAACTATTTTGGTCTTACAGACCAAAATTATCTCTTCTCTTTTCAAAATTTGTCTTAGGCATTCAAATTCTTCAATTTTCAAGCTTTTCTTAAATCTACAGACTCTACAGGCTTGAATCTATGGACTTAGTAGGAAGAAAAATCTACGAACTGTGCAGGAAAAGGAAAATCTACAGACTCTATAGAATTGGTTCATCGCCTTGGTTCAAACAAAAATTTCCATCGGCAAGCATCAACAGTAGGTTCAATGTTTGGTTCATCTTTTGGTTCAATGTCAAATGGTTCAAAGGTTCAATCAAGCGGTTTGTTAGTCAGTTCACAGCTTTGTTTCAACCATTGAACCAAAATTTGGTTCAATGACCAAGTTCAACGTTCGATTCAATGCTTGGTTCAACTGATTGGTTTAATGTCTTGTTTTAATGGAATGGTTCATAGCCTAAGTTCAAAGGAGCCTGAAGGCCATTCAAAGACTGCCCGAAGGGTAGATACCCTTATGGGAGGCTCTTCTCGACTCAAAATGGGTCATTCCTTAAGGCCCGAAAAGGCAAGTATAATTCAAAAAAGAGCCAAATAGAAAATCCAAAAGAAGACAAAGGAATGACGCACCCAAAAATGTTAAATTCAACACAGTGAATTAGCCATTGATCTTTTAAACATACAGACCAAAATACAATCACAGATCTCAAGGCCAAGACCAGCAGAAAGCGGATAAAGAACATAACAGTAAATTAAATCCAGGACCCGATTCAATTGGCTAGACAAGGAGGAATGATGAAGATAAGATTAGATCACCAGGTGGAACATTGGAAGTTACAAACTTTCAATAAGTGCGACTTATTTCCTTGCATTGATAAAATCAAATGGGTAAAGCGCCCCTAAGTTCCAGCGTGTCTCCTTAACAGATTTCAATGCAAATTGATGTATTGATTGTTCCCAAGTCCTTTTTAAAGAGGCTATATAAGGGACTTTCTTCTATTGTAATAGGGATCTCTTTTTTGACATTTAGAAGGAAACTCTACCCAAATCATAAGGCATTACTGAGACTTTGAGCTCAGATTGCCGATCATATTTTGTTACTGGAAAAATAAAGCAAGTGGTTTTTTAGACTTTGTGCTGTAATATCTTTGTTATTGAGGAAATTGTTCTTATGTCTTTTTCTTCAATATATATTCTCTTCCTTTAATTCAACAAGCAGAATTAGTGACAATAGTCAAAAAAGGTGTCATAAAGAGTCGACTGTGGAGAGACTTTGTGCCCCCATAATCGCCTTTAGTTTGTTTTCTTTTCATTTCTATTTAAAGGACCTTGAGGAAACTTTGTGCCCTCATTGTCCTTTGTATCTTACTCTTGAGTAATCCAAGTGAAGACTTTGAGATGCATCTCGATTTGCTAGATATCACATTCTTTGCTACATTTTTGTTGTTACTGCCAGGAGTATTCTTGTGGTTTGCTGACTAGTACTTCTGAAAGAAAAGGAGTACTGTCTATCATTTCCCCTAAGTTTTTCCTTTGATCCATGTGCATCATCTCTGAAAGAAGAGAGATGGATGGTTTGTCCCACCCATGAGTATTATTTTCTGTTTATATATATATATATATATATATATATATATATATATATATATATAGCATACCTACGGGGAACCTCCCCTTGATGAGAGGAGAGATTAGTGTCTTTTTGATGTGGTAAAACTACACATTTGGATGACTAATCTTTCTACTTTGGCTAATCAGACCTATTTTGTTTATCAGTACGTTGATCGACAAAATATTCAACCAACAGTTTTTGGCGACTCCGCTGGGGATATACATAATATTGTGTAATTTGGAACCTCAAGTTTCAGATTGAAACATCACCTATATAACCCATTATCATTATAACCTTATCCATTACAGACTCTGGTGACTCTGTTTCATGTCTTACCCATTATCCATTTATAACCTTACCATTTTCATCCATCTCCATTGTATTATCTGGTCTATAAAACCAAAGCTGCTAGGAAAGAAAGCATAGTTTGAAGCCTCAAGCTTTAAGCTGAAGCAGGGCCAATTTCTTTTCCATTTTTGTCCTATAATCTGGCAACTCCACTCAGATGTGTTATCCCTATTGTTCATAATCCGATCATGGCAGTTTGAGGCCGCTGGGGTAACTCTTTTGGTCCACTTAATCTAACTCCACCCCTGCATGAGCTACCACTCAGTTCAAGGAAGAATTTCCCCAAATTTTTTGGTGATGGAAGAGTCTACCCTGATGAACACATTGCAGCCTTCACCATAGCATGTGGTGTGATAGGGGTGGAATTAAAGATGTGGCAGTCAGGCTTTTTGTGGAGACCCTACAAGGTGCTGCGGCAGATTGGTTCTACCATCTGCAGGGTGGATCAGTGACTGACTGGGATACTCTCAAAGCTAAGTTCGAAGCTAGGTTCAAGCCTATAGAAGATGCACATGCCTTGCTAGCCCAGCTCACTCAGATGAGGAAAGAGCCCCATGAACCTATGAGGGACTTCATTGCCAAGTTCAACAAGCTGAGGCATAGGATTCCCATGGTTGCCCAGCTTACACCTCAGAATCTCATGTGTTTCTTCATCAACTCACAGTTTCCTGAAGTGAGTTTTCTGTGAAGATGGGCTAGACACATAGACCTTGAGGCTGCTCAAGACTTGGCTACTAAGCTAAAAGATGACCTTATCTTGGTAGGAAAGATAAGGAGAGATCCTAGCAGAAATAGAGCTTCATCATCTTCTGAATATTCATCTACAAGCACCACTGATCCAATGGTGCAAAAGTTGGCAAATGAATTGCTAGCCTTGAAAAGGCAAATGGCACAAAGTATGTCTTCTACTCCTCTATATAAAGATATACCAAGGAGGACATTCCATAATCAGCCATATCAAGGCAACGCTACCAAAAGTCAAGGGCAACCAAATCGTCTTCTTCCTCCACAAAGGAATCCTACCCTTGAAGCACCTCCAACAAACTTGGAAGTTGGATATCTAGAAATAGACCATGTTTGCTATTTCCAACTTGAGTTAGAGCAAGAAAATGGTGTTGATCTCTTCAGGGAGGATCTAGAAGAATCAACTAGCAACTCCCACATTGATGTCCTGAATTACCAAGATGAACCCAGAAGTGAAGGTGAAGCAATCAAAGGATCATACATCGTATTCACCAAGTCTGAGAATCAGTCAATACAACAAGTTGACAAAGAGAAGACAGATGAGTGACCCCAACCATTAGTTTCAATTGCTGAGCAGAGAACCCCTTTTCCTTTACAGTCAAAGGACCCAGTGATTACTGAAGAAGTAAGTACATCGAACATCTTTGCACCGTCTACTTCAACTTCGTAGATCAGTCCTCCCCCTCCCAAAAATGAAAAGGATGAACTCCCATCCTCTCCTCCAAGTCCATTCTAGTCATTTGACATGATTGATCATGTCAAGGAATCCAAAATTCAAATGACTAAGTTTGAATCCCTGCAAGTCAATCCTGAGCAATTAGACATTGATGGAGAACCAAGTATAGACCTATCTGAGGAAAAAATTGTGGTCACCCAAATGTCAGCCCCTACAGCTCAAATTCTATTTAAGCCTTCAGGTAGGGGTAATTACTTCTTGACCATAGCTGATGCCCTTATCTCAGCTGATGAAAGTCCTATAGCTGGCAATCCAAGATTCAATTCAAATAAGGCATCAGAAGAATTAGTAGGGTGCAGTACAAATCAAGAAAGATCTTCCATCTCTAATGAAGAAAAATCTAATAGAAGATTAGCTTCTGATGATGCTTGGATCTTGGAATTCGATGGCAGCATTTCTTCCACAGTTGGATACAGACCTCTATTGCTCGGATTGAACACTTCTCAGGGTGAAGAGGTCAAACTCCTTCACATCAAAGGAGATGTTAAACTGATGGTTTGTCAGGGGTCTGATGCTAACAATCAAAGCATGTGCTGGACTGGATCAGTAGAGCAAGTTATGATGGTGGACCATACGACTGCAAATCAAAATTAGGCAAAGGAACCCTCCATAGGGAGAGCAAGGAGTTATGGTTTTCAATTTGAAGACCATGTCCTGCCATAGAGCAAAAAGAAGGAAAGACCAAGAGGAAGACGTAGAAAATTGGTTTCCTAGTGGAGAACTCCATTCGCCCATCACCATTTCTGGGGACAAAATGTCTTCTTGCTGGTTTACCAAGATGGTGCACTATTTTCACTGTCTCTCAAGAAGTAGCATCAGAAATAATTTAATTCTTGAAGTATCAGATCATTGCATATGTATATATGTATATTTGTACAGTTTTTAATTCTGTTTTGTTTTGTCTGTTTTCATTTTTGATGCCTTCTATTTCTAGGAGCATGACTCCATAACCCAATGGTACACATGAAGACACTGGAGATTCTGGATTCTACTCCTTTTAATTCCTTTTGAAATTGACAAAAGTTCCCCAACTGGAGCCATCTGTCGTCCCCTAAAAATATCAACTCATTTTTGGGACAACATTTGAACTATTTTGGTCTTACAGACCAAAATTACTTCTTCTCTTTTCAAAATTTGTCTTAGGCATTCAAATTCTTCAGTTTTCAAGCTTTTCTTAAATCTACAGACTCTGCAAGCTTGAATCTATGGACTCTGCAAGCTTGAATCTACGGACTCTGCAGGCTTGAATCTACAGACTTAGCAGGAAGAAAAATCTACAGACTGTTCAGGAAAAGGAAAATCTATGGACTCTGTAGAATTGGTTCATCGCCTTGGTTCAAACAAAAATTTCCATCAGTAAGCATCAGTAGCAGGTTCAATGTTTGGTTCATCTTTTGGTTCAACGTCAAATGGTTCAAAGGTTCAATCAAGCGGTTCGTCAGTCAATTCAAAGCTTTGTTTGAACCGTTGAACCAAAATTTGGTTCAACAACCAAGTTCAACATTCGGTTTAATGCTTGGTTCAACTGATTGGTTCAATGTCTTGTTTTAATGGAATGGTTCATAGCCTAAGTTTAAAGGAGCTCGAAGGCCATTCAAAGATTGCCTGAAGGGTAGATACCCTTACGGGAGGCTCTTCCCAACTCAAAATGGGTCATTCCTTAAGGCCCGAAAAGGCAAGTATAATTCAGAAAAGAGCCAAACAGAAAAGCCAAAAGAAGACAAAGGAATGACACACTCAAAAATGTCAAATTAAACACAGTGAATTAGCCATTGATATTTTAAACATACAGACCAAAATACAATCATAGATCTCAAGGCTAAGACTAGCAAAAAGTGGAGAAAGAACAAAACAGTAAATTAAATCCAGGACTCGATTCAATTAGTCAGACAAGGAGGAATGATGAAGATAATATTAGATCACTAGGTGGAACATTGGAAGTTACAAACTTTCAATAAGCGTGACTTATTTCCTTACATTGATAAAATCAAATGGGTAAAGTGCCCTTAAGTTCCAGCGTGTCTCCTTAATAGATTTCAACACAAATTGATGTATTGATTGTTCCCAAGTCCTTTTTGAAGAGGCTATATAAGGGACTTTCTTCTATTGTAATAGGGATCTCTTTTTGGACATTTAGAAGGAAACTCTACCCAAATTGTAAGGCATTACTGAGACTTTGAGCTCAGATTGCTGATCATATTTTGTCACTAGAAAAACAAAGCAAGTGGTTTTTTAGACTTTGTGCTGTAATATCTTTGTTATTGAGGAAATTGTTCTTATGTCTTTTTATTCAATATATATTCTCTTCCTTTAATTCAACAAGCAGAATTAGTGACAATAGTCAAAAAAGGTGTCCTAAAGAGTCGACTGTGGAGAGACTTTGTGCCCCCATAATCACCTTTAGTTTGTTTTCTTTTCATTTCTATTTAAAGGACCTTGAGGCAACTTTGTGCCCTCATTGTCCTTTGTATCTTACTCTTGAGCAATCCAGGTGAAGACTTTGAGCTGCATCTTGATTTGCTGGATATCACATTCTTTGCTACATTTTTGTTGTTACTGCCAGGAGTATTCTTGTGGTTTGCTGAATAGTACTTCTGAAAGAAGAGGAGTACTATCTGTCATTTCCCCTGAGTTTTTCCTTTGATCTGTGTGCATAATCTCTGAAAGAAGAGAGATGGATGGTTTGTCCCACCCATGAGTATTATTATATATATATATATATAGCATACCTACAGGGAACCTCCCCTTGATGAGAGGAGAGATCAGTGTCTTTTTGATGTGGTAAAACTACACATTTAGACGACTAATCTTCCTACTTTGGCTGATCAGACCTATTTTGTTTATTATTACACTGATCGACAAAATATTCAACCAACATATATGACATAAATTCCCCTTGATTTTTGAATGGTATAATAATCACTTCCTTCTCATTTATGCATTTGAATATATACAATGTTTAGCATTATGTTTATCCCATCTCTTACATGTATCATTTGCAGGTGTCTCAAAAGGGCTAACTATAGGTATAGTCTTCCCTTAACCACTCAGTCATTAGGAAACCTATCATCATGAGACATTTTTGAAATGTTATGGGGGTTATGTGGGTAATGTGGGATGTGTGTTCATTTTCCAAGACCATAGAGGGTTTTAAAATGCTCATTGGTCACATTGATGACTACCACTCAATGAGAGAAATCTGTAATCATGAAGAAATATAGAGTTCTTTTGCATTTGTATACACTAGATGAGTTGATATGATGACACTAGAAGAAATATCAGACTATTTTCAAATTCTTACAATATTTATTCTATAATAATGAATTCATATTTGTAATAATACTGCTAAGAAATCAAGGTGATGGGGTTCAAAGCCATCTCCAAACACTTTACTTTCTTATAATTTGTTCATAAATAACATGAGCTTGAACCTAAGACCAATGCCATGAATCTCAATCCCATTGGGGTCCCCATATTTGGTGAAAATATTATAAGCCATCTCTCTATATTTTGTATGAAATAAGCATTTTGACATGACCTTTGTAAAGCTACCAAGGGACTTGATGAAGTAGAACTTGAATATCTGGCCATTTTTGGACCTATGAAAACTCTATGAATGTTTAAAAGGCTTGAGGAGGGCAGGGAGTTACTTCTCATATGTTCACTCTTGAAGATGATCATACAAGTGATCAAAAATGCCCCTTTTAGCTTGATTTCTCCTTCCTTAAGAGTTGAACCTACAAGGTCTGACTAATATTTAACTTGATCTAACATTAGGAATGTTAAAAAACATCTTTACATGCTTTAAAAGTATCACTAATATGTACCACACTTCATACTCATCTAGGAAATGGATCTAGAATCAGAGGAAATTTTCAAGTGCAGAGAAGGCTAATAAAACTAGATAACCTCATGAAGTGGACACTTCATTTGACCAAGACCCTATAAGACCTCATATGGAATCTTGTTCACCTTTTCTAACAACCATGAAAGAAAGAAGCTTTGAAAAGATTGACTAGCAGTTGATTCACTATCAGATATACTTCTCTCAATCAAAATGAACAAAGAGAGTAACCATGGATCTGTACCTTGTATCTCATTTAAATGTCAACCTAGGGATGTAGAATTGATAAGATGAAGTCACTGTATGTGCACACTCAATCTCTAATTTGACATTATACTAATTGTATCTAAGATGCTAAAATGCAGTAAATGAAATGTTTAAATGAAACATAAACAAAGTATAGTAAAATAAATGCTTATGCATGGGAAGCTTCCTAAAATAAATCTTAAATAAGAATGCAAATCACATAATTCAGAAATGAAACACACAATTCTTAAGGAAATCAAATAACATGCTTATCTAACTAGATGGGTAAGATTGTTGTTATAGCCTTCCAAAGGGGACCCTTCCTCCTTCCAAATCTAGCTTCAATCCTTCCTCTTACAATACTATCTTGAACTCAAAATTTCTTACTCATATTAATGAAAATTTTAGAAATGAATTGTTGCATGAAGTGACAACCAAAATTGCTTAACACAATGTAGTTCTGACAATCTCTATTCAACATATATTATTTTCTATATATCTCTCAACTTTGTTGCTACGTATTTATATATTGAAAAAGAGATTTTTTTATGCAAAATAATATATACAATCTATTCTAAGATACATTCAAATTGGAATATCCAAAATTGGTTCTTTTCACTAAAGACATCATTCATGTGAATCTTGCAGCTTTACTGCAAGACAAACAAGGCTATTTCATTCTTTAACTGATACCTTATTGAGCTCCATGGAGGTTAGAGTCATTCCTATGAGTTGGTTATAAGAGAATCAAAATTGTTCATCTATGGATTTAGTCACCCAGTGGTTGTAGGATGGTCTGTGTAATGAGATTCCTTTTGTTGTAGGATGCTCTGTGTTATACACCTATTTCTTCAAAACACATTCATAGAAAAAGTATCCTAAAGCAATAGACAACCATCATATATTTAATTTCAATACATAAATTTAACTATTCAAAAGAGTTTGAAAACAAAATTTTATATGGATTATGAAACTAGGGAATTATATGAAAAAGTGTTCAAAAGCATGGTAAACAATCAAGATGAGCACAATAGATGGACACAATAACATGACATTTATGGGGCTCATCACACCCCCCTAACTTAAGATTTTGATCAACCTTGAGCATCATACTTATTCATTCCTACTGCATAAGGAACTATAAAATCCATGGGTTCTATAGCACCCTTGGCAAGGTGAGTGTAAAAACCTCACCTTTGATCAAATATTTTCCAACTTTTGGCTTCTCAGGCTGCTTCCACCAAGATTTTGTCCTGCCAGTTTGGAATAAGATACTAGAATAGGGGTGGCTAGAACTTTAGGTTTATTAATGATGATCCCATGTCACCTACAAGAAGAATGTATTTTGTGGTCCTATTAAATGCTACATTTAAATTAAAAGGGTAATAGGGCTCCCTCTTTTTTTGTGTAGTAGTGAGCTCATTCCAACATTCGATATATGACTCTTTGGCTATAAGACCAATAGAAGTTTTCAACCTCAAATAAAAATCTTGAACCTCAACACATTTTTGTCCAAATCAAGTTCTGACTTCTTTATTTAACATGATATTATCTCATTCAGCTAATAAAATATTAAGTACCATTGATTCACCCCTGATAAGTAACTGGCTTTCATTTTCCTTTGTCATATATTCTACTATTTCTCTTCCTATTTTATGTTCATTTAACAAATATGATGAAAATGCTTGCAATTGGACATCTCCAACATATAAATTGGGATTCCATTCTCTATCATATGAAACATCATAATGATGTAGGTAGAAATTGCATAATTATGCTTGTTATTTCTACAAACTTACTTTATAAATGGAAAAGAAGGAAAGGGGATCAATAACTTCATCGGGCATATCACAATAAATTCTTATAAACTTGAATTTGTGCCATTGTTCTTCAAGATAAACTAAATAAGATTTTGTAGGAGGCCTAGAATCAAGGAGTTTTTTGTTATACAAACCATGTACTAAAATTTTTGTTTAATTTTGTTGATGCTCTCTTCCTTCAACTTATTTTCCTCTTTCGATTTCCTATTTTCTTTCCTTAGTTCCTTTAGAGATTCAAATTGATTATCCATCCAATTCAACAACTCAGAAGATATTGTAAAATAGGATTGATACCTGGCCTCAGGGGTAGCTTTAGGTTCCTCTTGTTGATTTATCTCTATAGAAGGTTTGAAATGTTGGCTACAAGATTATCCTCAACTGAGGGCTACAACTGACAAGTTGCTGTAACAAGTGCATCTAGACCTCCACTAGATTGATCTTACAACTGCCTCCTTAATTTATAATTTATTGTAAGGCTTGATCAAGAGTGGAAAATTATAGTTGCACTGTAGTAGGTTGATCCAATTGTTTAGCTTCTTTCGGCATGGGTTCCTCATGCAACTCTTTTTCTACTTCTTCCTATACTAGTTCCTCACACAATTCTTCAAAACCTTATTCCACTTGTTCTTCTTCCTCATGCATTTCTTCATGATTGTGTTCAAATTATTCCTCTTCATCATGAATTTATTCAAAAATGTGTTTAACTTGTTCTTCTCCTTCTTGCATTTCTTTAATACTTTGCTCAATTGGCTCCTCATGGAATTCTTTAAAAATATGCTCAAATTATTCTACTTCTTCCTGATGGAATACTAGAGAACATTCTCCTTGTCTATTTCAATCTCAATAGATTCATTTTTACTAGTAGTCATTTATTCACCATATTCTTCATTTATTTGAATAATGGAAGAAGACTTAGTTCTTATTTTTTTCTTTAATATATGAGATCTACGAGGAATAGAGGTTACTTTGGTCTTCTTGGAAGAAGATGGGAATTCCTCCTTAGACTCATCCGAATCAGGCTGAAGAATGAGTTTCCTCTTTTTCTTTCTCTCAGACCTTAATACAAGTTCTTGTGTTGCTATAGGAATACCTTCTTTAATAGATTCTTATGTGGTTATAGGAAGGTTTTCTACTACTGGTTCTTATGGTTCTGTAGGGAGGGTTTCTTTTGATTTTTTTTCAACCTCTAATTCTTATTCTAGTTCACTTCTTTCTCTATCACTCTCTTCTTTTTGTTCTTTGTCACTTTATTCATTTCCTTCTCTATCACTCTCTTCATTTCATTCTCTATCACTCTCTTCATTTCCTTCTTTATTACTCTCTTTATTTCCTAGTATTTGGATAAATTCCTCCCAACTGATGTTGGGTCTAGTTCTTTGCAAACAATCTTTAACAAGTAACTAGATGAGACAATGGTGGGAAAGGGCTTTAGAATTACCTTTTTGAAAATCCTTCAACATCTTGGTGATCATATGAAGCAAAAATTTGGGAATTTTGATCTCTATTCCGTATTGAAAATGATTTAGAAACTTGAAGTGTATGTCATGCAACATCGATACCTTCCTTCATAGATGAGATATCTAGAGATAAACTCAACAGCCTTAACCCATATTCATGATAGAGATAACTTTTTGGTGCCCTACTTTGAGGTTTCTAGTCATTCATTTACTCTTCTAAACCTTCATATCTCAACCTTGAAATCATATTTGTCTTGCCATTTCTCCCATGTTTTAGGTAGTCTAGTTACTCTACTGATGGTTATTTCTATTATCTTTACTTCCATCCCTTTTACCATGGCCAAACTATTATGCAATGTACCAGTACATTCCTCTACAATTCCTTCATCTAAGAACTATATTTTCTTGAAATACTATGCCCATTATATTTTTTGAAACAAGGACAAGATTTTTTGGCTATTGGTCAATGGGGTAATATCTAGTGGTTCATGTTTCAACAAATCACCTCTCATATTATGTGAGTTATAGGTTTGGGTAATTATAGCAAGGGTTTTTGGAAATGGCGGAATGATTTGTGACTTTTACATTTAGAGGTGAAATCATACTTTTGAATTAATGAAAAATCTCCCCCCAACTTAATATGTCACTTGCCCTCAAGGGGTGAATGCTGATGTGCACAAAAAACTCGTAAGAAGAGTAAGGGGTGGTAGTAGCAGTTGTGTCAATGGTCACATCAATAATGATGGAGATGATAAGCAAGCTTGATAAGAAGAGGATATGGTGGCATATTGATAGCATTAAGTCTCATCATATTTATAGATAATTTAAATGTATGATAGGAAATAACTATAGAATAATTACCATATTACCTATAGAAATACCTTTCATAAATATGCAAATGATGATGTGAAGTGGTGATTGTGACATACGCTAGAATTTGAGTGGGATTAAATGATTGATGGAGGATGGAATGTAAGAAGACATATTGTAATAAGATATGTGTCCTATAACAATAATTTTTATCCTATAGCTACAAGTTTTATCTTATAGCAACAAGTTTTTCAACTATAGTGACAAGTTTTACATCTTGTAGCAAGAAGAAAAATGTATTTTTGCTCCAATGGAATGAATTTGAAAGTAAAAGTAAGGGAAATAAAACATTTATATTTTAGTAGTATCTTTTCTCTCTCTTTATCTCTCACTTTTCGATAAATGTCGATCAATTAGTGACTTGGTTTTATGAGACAACATCCGTTAGCAACTCTCAAAGGTTTTTATTGCTAAATTTTTTAATTTTTTTTAGATTCTATGGTCCAAACTCAACTAAAATCATAAGAATCTAGAGGGTAAGATTTTATTTAGCCTAAACCAATCCATTGGGAATGACTTGTTTGTGGCTATAGGAAGCTTTATTACTCTTAGAATATATTAGAGAAGGGTTGATTAAAAAACCCTTCAACTACAGGAACAGGGTGATTTAATTCATGAAGAAGAGATGGATATTATTCTTCAAAAAGTTGGTGAGTGAGAGTTTCCTTATAAAATGGTTTCTTGTACAGCTTGAGCCTATGGCCATTAACAAGTAGTTGAAACCAAATAGAGTTAATGGTTGTGAGCTTTATAGCTCCATTGTCAAAAAATAATTTAATCTCATAAGGTCCAAGCCATCTAGACTACAAATTTCATTTATGATCCTTGCATTTAGAGTCAAATAAGAGTGCCCAATCTCCTGGTTATAAATTCTTAGTCTTGATGTTCTTATCATTCCATCCTACATGTTGTCTTTGCACTATTTTAGTATAATGAAGTGCTCTCTTTCTTAATTCATCAAGTGCATTTAGTTGCACGATCCTATCTTATTGAGCTTGAGAAAGATCTAAGCCTAAATCAAGTGTTGTCCTTAATGTCTTATATTCAAACTCAATGGTCAGAATAAATTTTTTACCATAAACTAGTTCATATAGAGTGAAACTAATTGTAGTTTTCTAGGTGATTCTATAATCCCAAACTACTTCTAGAAGATGACTTGACCAATCTTTTCTATGCAAGTTAAAAGTCTTAGTGAAGATATTTTACAATTCATAGTTTGTCACTTATACCTGACCATTTGATTGAGGATGGTAAGGGGTAGACATCTTGTGTCTGATTTTATATCCTTTTACCAAGGCAACTATGAGGTCTGATGTGAATTGTGGCCTTGGTTTGTGACTATTTATCTTGATACTCTATAATAGGTGAAGATTTCTTCATAGAGGAACTCAGCTACCTTCTCATCTCAGGCATGGGTTAAGGCTTTGACTTCTACCCATTTGGTGACATAATCAATGCACACTAGTATGTATTATTTGTTGTTGGATTTAGGATTAATGAAACCTAAAAAATTCAATCCCCATCTATCAAAGGGTTCTAGAACCAGTTGTGGCTGTAATGGCATTTCATCAGAGTGAGTGGGACTTTACATACACTAGCATTGATCACATCTATGGGTGTACATGATGGCATCCTTATGCAAAGAAGGCCAATAATAACCAATAATGAGTACTTTCATGGTATTCCATTTGGTATCAAAATGACCCTCATAGGGCTCATCATGGTAGGGTTTGAGAATGTCATAAGCTTCATCTTCTCAGATACATCTTCTCGTAACTAAATTTGGTCTAGTGATAAAGAGATATCCTACAATCTAGGAATAATTTCTGCTCTTTTGGATTAGGTGTTGTCTATTTGTAGGTGAGCCTATAAAAAGATAGAAATATCTATGAACCAAGGAGATTGAATTTTTACAACAAATAAATATCCATTAGGAAAAAAATCATCAATAATAAGACTATGCTGATCATTTTGCAATTAAGATAGAAAATCTTCTACTACATTATCTTCACCAAGTCTATCCACAATGGTAATATAAAATTCCTATAGCAAAAGTAACCAACAAATTGTCCTATCTATTACAACATGTTTATTTATTAAATACCTTATTACTTCATGGTCAGTGTGGATGAATACTTGGTAATCTATAATGTAGTTTCAAAATTTGTGGATGGCATAGACGACAGTGAGAAATTACTTCTCTATTATAGTGTAGTTTAGTTTAGTCCATTGAAGATTCTTTTTGATAAAATAAATTGCATAACTTAGAGATTTATCTTTTTGGCCAAGGACAACTCCTAGAGTGGTGTCAGATGAATTTGCATGAATGTGAAAAGGCTTCTTCTAGTTAGGCCCTCTTAGAATAGGAGTTGTTATGAGCAAGTATTTAAGTTGTTGAAAGGTAGATTAACAATCATTAGTCCATGTAAATTAAACATCTTTAGTAAGCAATCCAAATAATGAGGTGGCAATTTTACTAAAATATTTGATGAATCATCTATAATAACCAACATGTCCTAGAAAACTACTAACATCTTTTTGATTCTTTGGTGTAGTTAGATCCTTGATGATACTTATATTTGTTGGGTTAACTTGAATTCTAGCAGGGGATATGTGATGTCCTAACCCAATCCCTTTGGTCAAAAACATATAATAATTTTCATTGCTCAGAGATAATTGATGGTCTGATAGTGTTAAAGAACTTTCTCTAGGTTGGTCAACATTTCTTTGAATGTCTATCGATAGACAGTGAAATCATCCATGTAGATTTCAACACAGTCATGGGAGAGATTAAAAAATATGCTCAACACAACCCATTGAAAAGTAGATGGAGCATTGCAAAGACCAAATGGTAAGATGACATAGGCATAGGTTTCCCAAGGGCAAGTAAAAGTGGTTTTGTCTTGGTCTTGTGGGGAAATTCATATTTGATTATAACCACTATAGCCATCTAGGAAAGAAAAATACTTCTTCCCTACTAACATATCTAATACTTGATCAATAAATGGAAGGGGAAAGTGATCCTTCCTAGTAGAAACACTTAATTCTCTATATTCAACACAAATTCACCATTTTCCTCCTTTCTTAGGGTTAATGACCAAGGGAGAGACCCATTGGCTGTCTGAAATAGGATAAATAAATCATGCATTAAAGAGTTTTTGTAACTCAATTTTGACAATGTCTTTGACTGTAGGATCCATTCATCTTTAGGGTTGGCAAATAGATTTACATTATTATTTAATGTAAATGTGATGCATGCATAAATCTAGGGGTATTCTTCTCATGCCATGATAATCCTAGACAAATGATATTGTGTACCTTCTTAGCATTGTAATTAACTAATTTTCTTGCTAGAGTGTTAAGGAAGTGTTGATTTTGAGAGGTTTGTTTGCTAAGATGTCTACTTGATTTGTTAAAGAGAGCATGATCTCTACATTGGTGATTAAAGGAGAATAATTGCATTGCTAAGAAAGTAATTGATGAAATACCCAAATGTCTCTTGCGGTTTCAACAAAATCATTATCAGGAAAGGTATGTCGATGAGGGCATGATGTACATTCTAGTAGGTCGGTTGCTACAGGATCATGTTGATAGGTGTTTATCAAGATACCAGTGAGGATAGTGTCTTCTTCTTGGGCCTACAAAGTTGGACTCTAGTTAATTATGTAGAGAGTCTACAAAGAGATAAATTCTTTAAGGTTATCAATCCAAGAGATTTATCCATCATTCAAGGAAGGTTGAGATGGTAGATACAACACAAATTTCTTGGTGTCATTTCCATTGAAAATTAATATTTTTTCTGACCTACAACTAATAAAGGCATTAACGGTAGCCAAACATGGGCGAATAAGGATGAGATGATAACCCTCAAAATTGCTCTTTGATTACAAGACATTAAAGTTTGTTATATATTTCCAAGAATCCATAGTGATAACAAGGTCCTCAACAATTCCTTCAAGCTTAATAGTTGATCTATTAGCCATCTGAAGGATGGTAGGTGTTGGATAGAGAGTGATAAGCTTCAGTTACTGCATGGTCTACATGGTCATCATGTTAATGGTTGTACCTAAGTCAATTAAATTATTGGAAATAGGTTGGTCATAGATGATAACATTAACTATAGGACTTCCTAGATCATAATATTTTGGGGGAACTATGTTTCACAACATAATATCTGCTAATTGGCCAATGACCTAGACTATTTTAGGATCCTTCTTCTTTCTTCATGATTTTTATAAACATAGCTATTGAACAACTTTATTGTAGATAGGAACATCCTTTATTTCTTTAAAGAGTGGTATTATGACACACATATTCTTGAATTGTCCTAAGATATCAAATTTAGGCTCTTATTCAGGATGTGATATGTTCAATCTCTTCAAAAAAGGAGGATTGCCAGTTTCTTTTTAATTTTTGATAGATTTGGCTCAAGGTTGGTTGTGGGTGGTTATGGATTAGTATGGAGTGGATCTATTTCAAAGTGTTCTGTGATTATGGGTGAGGTGGGTTGTGGAAGAACATGACATGAGGGAAGTTGAACTTGATTAATATTCAAAGTGCATGTTGGATATTGCATTATTTCAGTGGATTGTATCAGTTGAACAAACTTATTGGCAGGATTGGGTGGATAATTGAGTGGTTCAAATAGGCTACTAAGTGTTTGGAATTATGTCCTATTATTATGGTTTTTGCATTTACTGGGGAAAGCCTTGATTTTCTCTCCATTGTTGTTACCATGGATTAGAGGGATAAAACCATTGCTGGTTTTAGAATTGTCCCTGTTGAGGTTATTGTCCATTCTGTTGCATCCATAATTAATTCTAGGGTAGCTACAATTTTTTTGGGCCTAATTTAGATTATGCATATTCATATAAGAGCCATATTGAGGATTATTTTAGAATTAAGAATTTAAAAACATAGAGTTTGATGGCATACCTGATCTTTGTACCCAAATTTTTTGTTGAGCCATAAAAAACACTTGGTTCTCATCTTCTCCTATGGCATGTAGCTCTACTATCTCAAGGTTTCAATTGATTATATTGGCTATTCGAGCCTTCATGGAATGGCATGTGTAATCCACCTTCTTCTTTCTGCATTCAGGGTAATAGGTGGCTAAGGTTTTTTCAGTTTCTTCTTATTTTCTTTGTGTATGTAATGTATCAAGCTGAGTAACTAGGTGACTATTGATAACTTCACCTTTAGATAGTTATGTAGAAGATTCTATAGGAAGGGTTCTACCCCTAATTTTTTTCATGGTTGATCAAGAGTAGTTCATACATAGAACTATTAATTCATCAAATGACAGTGTGAAAGCATCACCACCAGACATTAGACTTAGTGCCTCTAGAAAATCATCTCTAATTCCTTTCAAAAATATCAGTTTAACTGATTCCTTGTCTATTGTGGTCTATTTTTATTTTTTTTATTTGAACAAAAATCTTTCCATATGCTCCTCCAATGACTTGTCATCAGCTTGCATCATTCAAAAAATATCATCTCTCTTATAGTTTCTACCCATATAATACTCTTGATATTTCATTAGAAACTTCTCCTTCATTTCTTCCCAAGTAGAAATGGCATCCTTTCCAAGTCCCATGAACCATCTAAGTGCTACATATTTGAGTGTTGTTGGAAACAGTTTGATTTTTTGAGTGTCTTGATTATAATTATATCTGTAACATAAAATGTCAAACTCAAAAAGAAATGTATCTGGATCCTCAAATGTTTTTCCTCTAAAGGTAGGGAGGGTAGAGTGAGGGATATTATTCATGGGTGCATTTCCATCAATAGTAAGGATAGGAAATTTGAAAATAGCAGACTCATTGGTAATGTTTTCTTCCTGGTGATCCCCCATGAATACTCTTTGTGTTGGTAGACGGGATGTTGCTGGTACCCAATGTTCAAAATTCCTATCAATTCTTTAATTTCTTGGGGGGTAGAAGATGGAGAATTTATATTTTTCCATTGAAATATATGGATTTTTATACAATGGGGATGGTGTGGAGGTTTTGGAATATTCCACTAGTGTCTCAGTAAAGATTCTTTCTAAATTAGACTATTCTATTGGCTTGGTGATTCTTCTAGGGGCAAGAATAGCTTTGAATTCCTCCTTAGCAAGAAATTGGGGTGATGGAGGAAAGTGAACTTTAGATTCCTGAATATGAGGTAATAAAGTGATAATTATCAAAGTGGTGCATGTGGGTCTTTTCCAGGGGTATGAACCTCTTTAATATCTCGAGCTTGTGTTACCAGTCCAACTAAAAATTGTTCTTTCTCAACCTCTTCTATTGACAATTATGAGTGATCTTCAGGGATTCCTTCATGTTCCTTAGTTGATGTAGGATGTATGTTAGATCTTGTAGTAATGTTCAATGATTCAAGAAAAAATATTCCTATATAGCCCCCTTCGCTGGGCATGTGTCAACCATTTTTAAAAAAAATGTTTGCCCACCCTGCCTTCACAGGGCTAGTAATATGGGGTTTTTTAAAAATTTATACTATTCTAATTACAAAAAGGGAAATTTTAAGCTATGAAAGAAGGAAATATTTAATCTAAAAAAACAAGCTTTGGAAAAATAATAAAACATCCATAAAAAATTGTTATCAAGATTGAAGATTACAAGTGTGTGACACCGTTCCCTGACAATGGCACCAAAAATGACTAGTAGTTGATTCACTATCGGATATACTTCTCTTGATCAAAATGAAGAAGGAGAGTAACCATAGATCTGTACCTTATACCTCATTTAAATGTCAACCTAGGGATGTAGACTTGATAGAATGATGTCATTGTATGTGCACACTAAATCTCTAATTTGACATTCTATTAATTGTATCTAAGATGTTGAAGTGTAGTAAATGAAATGCTTGAAATGAAACATAAAAAAAATATAGTAAAATAAATGCTTATGTGTGGGAATCTTCCTAAAACAAATCTTAAACAAGAATTTAAATCACATAATTCAGAAATGAAACACACAATGCTTAAGGAAATCAAATAACATGTTTAACTAACTAGACGGGTTGAATTGTTGTTGTAGCCTTCCTAAGGGTGCCCTTCCTCCTTCCAACTCTAAATTCAATCCTTCCTCTTACAATAATATCTTGAACTTAGATTTGCTTACTAATATTAATTAAAAGTGCAACAATGAATTGCTACATGAAGTTACAACCACAATTGCTTAACACAACGTACTTCTGACAATATCTATTCAACATATATTATTTTATATATATCTCTTAACTCTACTACTACATATTTATATACTATACAGGAGATTGTTTTATACAAAAAAAATATACAATCTATTCTAAGATACATTCAAATTAGAATAACTAAAATTGGTTCTTTGCACTAAAGACATCCTTCATATGAATCTTGTGGCTTTGTTGCAAGAAAAACAAGGCTGTTTCGTTCTTCAACTACTTCTTTATTGAGATCCATGGAGGTTAGAGTCATTCCTATGAGTTATTTAAAAGATAATCGACAACCATCATATATTTAATTTCAATACATAATTTTAACTATTCAAAAGAGTTTGAAAACAAAATTCTATATGGATTATGAAAGTAAGGAATTATATGGAAAGGTGTTCAAAAGCATGGTAAATAAGCATGATGAGCACAATAGATGGACACAATAACATGACATTTATGGGGCTCATCAAATACCCCCATTTCCTACAATAGAAACCTCAACATCCCCAAATACCTTAATTTATTCTAAGAAACCTTAAATTCTATGAGGTGATTAGGAATGGGTTTGAACTCATGATTGAGCAATGCAAGGGCATGGGTAAGCTATGAGAACCTATAAACACTTCTAGGAAAAATAACCATGAACTAGACCTAAACTCACAGAGGTCAAAATGATGTGACATTTTGATCACATTTTTGGTGACTTTTTGGGGTAGCTTGCCTGCTAGGCCATGAGACCAATAGCCTTTCCTCAACTGTTGGGAAATGGAGTCATAGTAGAGAAGCTTTGAAATTGAATAATATCAAGCTAAAATATAAACTAACCAATATCAAGATAAAATACAACCTAAACAAACCAAACCACACCAAGATAACACACATCCTAAATATATGGGAAACACACCAAATAAGAAAGAAATAAGCAAATGTGCATAAACACTTATTAGACACATACCGCACACCTAATTATGTACATGACTAACATTCATATCATCATTAGCATGGATTAAAATGGATCCTATTTAAAGGTATAAATAACTCTTCCCCATCAATTTTTTCCTATTGGAAGGAATTATTTTTCTTGTATTTGATGATGATGTATGGCCCACTCCACAGAATGTTAAACTTGGTATGTCTCCCAGGCTTTACTCTATCCTCATCCTACTTCAATACTATATCACCCTCTTGGAAGACTCTTGGATTTGATTTCTTATCAAGGACATTTTTCATTAGAACTTGATGATGCTCCATGGTTTTGTGAGCATTGTCTTTAGTCTCTTATAACTCCATCAATTCTATCAACCTCACCTCCATTAGAGTGTTTTCAAGCAATTCCAATTGATGTGCCAAATCCAAGGCAAGTAGCTCTTGAGATATGGATAGTATAGATTCCATTCCATAAATAAAAACAAAAGGGAACTTACCAATGGACCTTTTAAGTGTGATCCTATCAGCCCATAGATATTTATTCAACTTAGTATGCCAAGCTCTTTGGTTGTTCTCTAAAGTCTTTTTGATGATATTGATTAGGTTATTATTAGTAGACTCAACCAAACCATTAACTTGAGGGTAATAGTTGTATGATTTACTCAGATATATACCATTGCTATTTTCCTAATCAATTATCTTATCACCCATGAAAGCAAGTACATTATCTAAAATGATGGTGGATGGAGTTCCAAACCTTGTATCAATACCTTCATAGAACTCCAGAATGGAACTCTCATTGGCATCCTTCAATGCAACTACCTCAACCCATCTAATAAAGCAATTATTTGATGTAAGGATCCATTTGTGGCCAACACTTGATAGAGGATTAATCATGCCAATGAAGTCAAGACTCCATTGCATTAAGGGATTATCCACTTTAATGGGTCTCAATGGGAGAGTTGCAAGTTTTTATTTGCCTATAAAGAAAACACATTGAGGACACCTTCTTATCCAAGCATAGTAATCTTTAAAGAGGCTAGGGAAATAGTATCCTACCCTCGTAATCTTTGTAGTTGTGTTTCTTAGAGAGAAATGACCCCCTACTGATCCATTATGAAAAATTTCAAGCAATACACCAAAATGATCACTATTAATGCATCTCAATAATACACCATCTGTATCTCTTTTGAAAACCAAACCATCCACAAGACAATAAGGAATAACTTGCAATCTAAAATACTTTATTTTGTAACTACTCAATCCATTATGACACTCACCATTTTAGAATAATATGATGTCTTGTATCCAACTTTATAGGGGTGTGAGATTTGCTGGTTGAGGGTAGTCTCAATTAACCAAAACTTCATCTTTTGGTTCATGGATATCTAAAGCCAAGTGCTCACATAAACCATTACCCCTTACCAGCTTGGTCATCTTGATGTCAACATCATAATCTACCCTACCCTCTTTTCATTGAGGTGTTTACTCAATAGGAACTCCTTGGTACTAGGAGGAGAGACCATGAGGTGAATTTTATTGTTTGAAACCATGTGTCTAAAATTCTTTAGACCTTTTACAACAACAAGGAATTATTTCTCCACAAATGTATATTTGACTTCATATTAATCCAAACCTTGACTAAAAAATATAATAAGTTGTTCAACAGCCTCATCATTATTTTGCATAAGCATAGCTGAAATAGTGTCAAGGTTAGCAAATGTATATAACATGAAGTCCTTAGTAAAAACATGATTTAAAAGAGTGGGATCTTGGGCAATTACTTCTTTAATGGATTCAAAATTGTTTTCACCTTATTTAATCCAAGTAAAAACCTAATTCTTCTTGAGCATGGCTATGATAGGCTTCACCAAAGATGCAAAACCATGTATGAATCTTCTCACAAAGTCTATCTTACCCAAGAATCTTTGGAGTCTTTTCGTGTTTAAGGACAATGATAGGCCTAGAATAGCCTCTACCTTTTTAGGGTCAATGGCTATACCATCCTTGTAAATAATGTGACCTAGAAGCTTACTTTCATTGACAATAATAATTCACTTATTTTGGTTAAGGGGTGCCCCATATTATCTACATCTCTCAAACACCTTCCTAAGATGTTTCATGTAGTCATTTTAAACCTTTGAGAATATGGTTATGTCATCAAGGTACACTAGCAATATCTCATTGATTAGGCCTTTGAAATCCATGTCTATTGCCCTCTAAAAAGTGGCACCAACATTTAAAAAACCAAAGGTCATTTTACTATAAGCAAAGGTCCCCCATTTCATAGTAAATGTTGTCTTGAATTGATCATCTTCATTCACCAAATTCGACAATAACTAGAATACCCATCTAGGAGTGAGAATCATTGGGAACCTCAAATAACTTGAAAGATCTTCTCCATAGGGGGTAAGGGATAATGATATTTGAGTGACACCCTATTTAGGGCCCTAAATTCCACACAAAGTCTGATTTCCCCACTATTGTTTCTAATAGGCACAAGATTAGCAACCCAAGTTGAGTGCTTGATAGGGAAAATTATCTTAGACTCAATTAGTTTGATGAGTTCCAATCTCATGAGTTTCTCAACTTTGGAGTTAATAGGCCTTTGATTTTTCCTGATTGGCTTGGATCTAGGTTCTAATTAAATTTTATGGTGGGATAAGATAGGGTCAAACCCTTTTATATCTTTATACTCCCAAGCAAATATATCATGGAATTCTCTACATACTCAATGAATACTTGTTTTTGAGATGGAGAGCATACCTTGCCTAGTTTAAGGAGTTTGTCCTTGAAGATTAATACCCTTTCATAGTTCTCCTTAGTTTTGGACATGCCCACATTTTATTTATTATTTTTATCATCCTCATTTAAGATTCTCTCTATAGTGACCAATCTTTTGGGTATCTTTTTTGTTCTTAGTTGTACAATCTGATCTTTATAATGATCATAGAGCTTTGTCTAATTTATTGAAGAGAACTTAGCCTCCTCTTGCAAGAATTGTACATTTTTTTGGTCAATATCAAACACTTGAAAAAATAATTAATTATTAAGAATAGAAGGCCTCATATTGACCTTGATATATGAATAATTTGTTCCTTTATTTATATCAGTCAGTGTATGAAACTGTGCCCCTATTACAACTAATCTATCAGCATGCTCATTTTGTTCTCTTGGGATTGGTTGTATGGTGAATGCACTAAAGTATTCAAGTAAATCCCACACCTTATGATTATATGACTTAATAAAAGGGTTATTTTTTCCCCTCATATTCCTTATTTTATGTACAATCATCTCACTATCCTTATACACTTGTATATTCTTGACTCCCTTCATCTTTGCCCATTGAAGACCATGAATAAGGCTTTCATACTCGGTCACATTGTAGGTATAAATAAAATGGAATATATTTGAGGATTAATACTGATGTTTATATGTAAAAACCAACATAAAACCATCTCTTGCACCAATATTTATCCTTGCAACATTAAAAAACATCTTTCACATTCCGTCACTCTCATTCTCCTCCTTGGTAAGTAAAGGTATAGGTGTTCCTTCCTTATGTAGGAAATACAACCCAAAATTAATCTCTTCCATGAAATCATAGGGATCATACTCATAGGTATAAATACAATATTAATCTAATAAGAGATCAAAAATACCTTTAAGAGGGGAAGATGCTCCATCATCCATGACATGCTCCTCTTGCTCATTGATAGTGTAATTTAGATTGGAACTAGTTTCCACATATGATTCAATTTGGAACTTGTCAAATGGCTATGTTTTTATTATAACTTAGCTACATACCTCATTATAAAAGATAGTAAATACCAATCAGTAGCAACATACCCTCCTATCTTGGTAGTGAAGTCTCTTAATAGGCAAATGGCAAAGTGTGTAGGTAGATTGACTACCACTATGTCTTGTAGAATTAGAAAACTTGGGTAGCCATGCAAGAAAACTTTCAAGCCTTTGATGAGACATATATAATTGGATGGTGTTCCATAAAGATGCAACAATCCTTTGTTATAAGGTTCATACTTTAATCCCAACTTGTCTGCAACTAGTTTAGGCATGATTGAATTGCTTGCCCCACTATCCACAATGCAATTATAGACCAACTTATCTCCCACAATGAGGGTAAGATATAAATTTGGGGGTTTTTCATATTTGGTGGAAGGTTAAACAATATGATTAAGTGAATTCATAAAGGGCTACACCAATATGCTTTGCTAGTTGGGGGGAAATATAGAGTTGGGATAACTGCTCTTAGAGTAACTCCTTTTGACCAGAAATATGGAGTACCTCCCAAAGGGACATGCTTGTTTTTATGTTATTAAAGGAGTAAATAATATTAAAATGGGAGACACTATCCTTTAATTTCATCCTTGGAGGTAATTTAGTAACTTGAGCTTGAGGTAATGACAGTTTGACCACCTTTCCCAAATTCTGATTTTGAAGAGGAGCAAGACTCATAGAAGCCACCATATTTGTATCCATATTTTTTTGCCTTAAAGGGTTTTTTTTTTATAGAGGTATATAAAAATATTGAGAATCTCCCAAATCTCTCCTCTTTTACCTTGTATTGGATGCAACTAAGGTACTCTAACTTAGGACAAATCTATCCTCCATTTGGTAGTTTACAAATCACACTCTTGAATTACTACACTCTCCACTTGGTTTTGATTGTATGAAGCTATCATATTATGATGTCAAGTAAGGATTATTTACTCTTTAATCCACTAAGGTTTTACCTTACCCCTCATTATAATTCATGTATTGACCTTGAGACTGCCCCCAAAAACTTGGCCATTCTTCTTTGTAAGCTAGATTACTGTGGACTAAAACCATAGCTCTTGAGGTGGTATCATAATTTGGATTGTAGGTGTTTTCATTTGAACTTAAACCCAATGAGGATATGAAAAGTATCTCTTCATTAAAGTCAAGTAATGGAACCACTTCAGGGCTATGGGTGCCCCTAAATTGAGGTAGATCTCTAGATGAGGGGCTAGTTCCCCTTGATGCATCATTATAAGTTTAGTCCTACTATTAACACTTGGGGGGATGAAAAGGGATAAGAATATATAAAATAAAATATAATCTATGGGAGGTGACACACCAAAAATATGATATAATCACACCCTTTGACATGCACTTATAACCAAGAAGATGTATGCACATACACTTCATCCAATGACAACCTTCTCTATGACATCAATGTTTCAACATGGGGCCTTGGAGATAGCTTAGGATAGGAGGAAATAGAAAATAATAATTATAAGACAAAATATTGGTTAGGATACTCACTACATTTTCAATCCCTTTAGGCACTTTTTGCCGACCTACAAAATAAAGATTACAAAACACAAGGTACTAAGAAGAGTAACATGTGAAGGTAAACAAAACTACATTTGCACAAGACCAAAAACCATTGAGTAAACTTAGTTAAATATTAAATGAGGTAAAAACAACTAAATTTATTATTTCAAGGCAAGATTTAGCAGGGATTAACCATACCAAGGTGTAGATATCCATACAATAGCCAAAGAGGCTCAATTTATAGAAGATGTGAGAAGAGAGAGAGAAGGGGAGTTTAAGAGTCATAAAGACACTTGTCACAACTAAAAATATTATTTATTTATAAATTTAAGAGAGAAATGGGGTGAGATATTCAATTTTAGGAGATAAAAGTGTCATCTCAAATCATCCAAGCCCTACAAAGTGTTCTACAAACTCCTTTCTTTGCATAGAAAATTGCCCCTCATGATTTGCCTTCCAAAACTACCTTATCATTGAAGATGATCAATTTTGATGATGGGATTTGGTGGGATGGGTTAATAATAGGTCATAACATTAATTGTAATATACTTTGATCACTCTTATTCTTCTAACCATGCACCATCATCCATGACAGTCACCAAATAAACTCTCTCCATGCACCTCTCACACTTGACACCTAAAAACTTCCCAATTATTCAGTATGATCCATGAATAATTAGGAATGAAATGTTTCAAGGTTTTAAATATCATAAATTTAATCAAAAAATCCTTAAAAGGCTTCCCTAATTGAGTTTCACCACTTTTCCTTATGTGTTCACTATCTACCCACTAGACTAGCTGAAATGAAGGAGATGGAAGGTAGAATTAGGAGATGATATAGTTAAATAAGTGATGATTAAGAATTATAAAAATTCCTAAAATCTCTCCCAAAAGTGGTTTCATGCTTTGAAATTTATCCATGCCTGCAAAACATAGAAAATTGTCAAAATAAGCCTTGTTTTGCACCATACATACAAGAGTAGTATAAAAAATTGGCATGGGATAGATCTATGTGGAGTCTTATTAATATTTAATTTAATTTCATGGTATTTCAACCCCCTATTTATTCCTCATTTGTCTCATCTTTTCCATCAGGTCCTTAAGGAGGGTTTTCAAGGGTTTTGGAGTGGTTTGGATTCCTAACATCTGTTCATAAAGAATAGACATTTTAATCCTTTAAAAATTACATTTAGGGATTATTAGGGACCCTAAATAACTATTAAAATCACCTCAATGTACCATGAAAATATTGGTCAAATTTCCAAGCATTTGAAGTTGGCATTCGAGCTCTTTTTTTGCATTCTGATAGGGTTTGAGCACACTTTAGGCCAAAAATGGTTTCTTGGGAAGTTTTACTAAAAAAAAAGGTTTAATTTTTTTTTAATACCATAAAACATGATTAAATTACTATAATAACTCACCAAGATCTTAGAATGAAACTGACCCCTATTTGGTATTAATCTTAAACCTTGCATCATATGTCTATCTGCACCTTGGTAGTTAAAATATCTTTATTAGCCTTATAAACCTCTAAGATAGATCATAAAATTCATGTAAACCTCCATGAATATTATACAAAACATTTTAATTCTTGGCAAAGGTTGAAATTGAAAATGGCCCCTCATTTAGAGTTAGGCCTGCATCATCTCACTAGGTCTACCTATAAACCTCCTTGTTTGGACCACCTTGCATATCTTAAAACTTATAGAATAGTTTTTTAGGTTTTATTAGGTTTTATCCAGCTTCAAAAACCCTCATATAAAATCTCCTTGACTTATGATTCATGTTTTAGCCCATTTCCCAACATTTGCAAGGTTTATGCAAGGAAAAGAGTACTCTATCTCTAATACAAAATAGGGAGGTATTACCTTACTAGTATTAAAAATTTGAACATTATATGATATTATTTAACTCATAATGGTAATATGTACCTATTTTGGGCATCTAAATTCAATAAAAAGGCCTCAAACTTTACACATTTCCTAGACAGACTTTGAACAAGGCAAATTGTGAGGGTAAGCAGGGTATGAGACTATGCTTTATGGAAAATGGAGGTTCTTTCCATGAGTTATGCTCATTTAAAAGACTTACATAATTTCACATACCACACAGGATGCCTCAAAAGGCTCTCTCAAACAACTTGACCTCTTGAACCATCATTATGCTCTTATAAACACAAGACTGTCTACAAAACCCTAACTGAGATAATCATTTTAAGCCTTTGCCTGTAGGTTGTTATAGATGCATTAGGTATAGAAAATGGAATTATAGTTTCCTTTTTAGTGACAAAAAATCTTTTTATTCCTATCACCCACTCAATTTCTCCTCATACACTTTAATTTTTCAAACAACTCCTCCTTAGCCAAGACTGTGTTGATTGCCTTTAGGTGGACTAAGATACTTTTCCCGTAGGTGCATATTGGTTCACGGAGGTTTTTAAAGATGATACTAAATTTATTTTAAACCTATTGTAATAAAAAAACATTATTTTCCTTTATAAATTAGTCCAATTTCTCTAAAATCATACCATACATGCTCATATTAGTCTTTCACATGTTGACTAAGACATTTCACTCTCAATACCTTGTTGTAGGTGGTCATGGTGATTTTTAGAACTAGCTTGATGATGATATAACTATTCATGAAGGTCATAGAGTCAAAATAAACCCTTATACCTCCAATTCATCTTGAAATCTCAAAATAATGTCAAAAACTCAACCTTCTACCTCACTGTTTGAAACCCTTACTGTAGGTGTCCCTTCCCATGCTTGTGTACAGACAGGGGACATGCTTAGGAGGTCATCACATAAAATTAAATATTATATTATGACATATTTTATCATGAGTATAACATGGATCATTTATAATAATTCTCACATGGAAAACAAGCCTAACTTGTAATTTTGGTTAAAAGAAGCTTTCCTTTGGTCTCCAACTATAGATGACACTGAATGAATTCAGTGTGTTTGAGGGAAACTTTGAGACCCTAAACATCCTTATCCCCTTAATATTTTTTCCTCAAATTTGGAATAAGTGTTGTATGTGGTAGGGAATTCTAAACTAAATAACCAAGAGCATTGAAAAGTCCTTTTGTTATGGTATATGTTATTCTAAAGAAGCTTAGGGACCTCTATTTTCTCAGTCTAGGGAAAAGTTCCCCAACTCAATCCTTGTCTATTTTACCCCTTTAAAAGGGTTTTTCATGCCACTCCATCATGTAAAGGCAAAATAAGAGTTTCTTAAGTGTCTCAAAGTCACAAAAAAACCTTCATACTCTCTATTTTGACCACCTAAAGGTGGTGTTTAGTTGTAACAAGCAATGAATCAAGAATGACACTATGGAGAGTTCTCATGAAGATGAGTTTTGATGCTTCCATATAACCAAATAATTAATTTATATATAAAAAAATAAATTGAGGCACACACCAATCCTCCCTTACACCAACTTGACATTAGTAGAGGCTTGTAGATGGTTTTTTGGACTGTGTTGTGCAGGGATATGTATAGAAGGAGCAAGAAGAGTTTAGGCAAGGCTTTCAAAACACCTTAAAATGAAATTATTATCCATAAATTTAAGAATAACACATGAAAATAACTTTGAAATACATTTAATGGCACCTGTAGGTTGTCATTTTTTGAGTATAGACTAGTGAGGATGCTCTATGACCAAGAGTAAGCCTAGAAAAGGCTTGTGAGGCATTTGATAGCTCAAAAACCAAGAAGATGATGAGAGAACCTATGGAGAGATCTTTAGAAACATGTGAAAACATCAAATCCATCAAAACCAAACACAAGAATCATAAATGAGCTCAAAGGAGACCCCCCATGGTTGTAAATGCATAAAAAGATGCCTGGAGTCTAAGTGATTGTTCATAAAGGAGGAGGCACCAAAATGAAAATTATTGCTATGAATTTTAATTAAAATAAAATACCTTTCATTCCCCAAAATAATACTTCCCAACTCTAACTGTGCGACCCACACCAAGTGTTTGAAAATGACCTTTTTTAGCTTACAAAGAGAAGATATAAGAAAAAAAGTTAAAGCTAAAAATAAGGAAAAACTCCCCCTTTCTACATTTAATTGCCTCATAGACTGACCTATAATACATCTTGACATCTATTTACATCCTCCACATTTAAAATCACCATTGTGACAAATATGCTTACTCAACCCATCCATACAAGTCATTTATTATGCTAAAAATGTGGGCAAAAGACCTTTTTTGCATATGAGACCTAGCAAGTGACCAATTTATGACCTAGGGACAACTTAAAACATCTAAGTGATCAAATTAGGAAATTTTAAATATAAATCAGACCTTTGACCATGTTTTACTAGGGTTGACCAATTTTGACTTTGGTTGACTAGGTAATTTCAAGGGAGATGGGCTTAGACCAGGACTAGGACAAGGCTCGGTAAGATGATAGACTAACATGACACACCCATGGGATATATGACAACCTCTATTTTTTTTAGAAATGTAGGGGTTGTCCCAATTTGACTAGAAGTCAAATTTCATCAACATTTTTAGCAACTCCTAGGGGTAACATGCTTGCTTATGTTAAGGACTAGTTGCCTTATCCTATCCATTGGGTAAAAGGAGTCAAAAAACACTTAGAAATAGTAGGATCAGACCTTAAATTGACTAAAAAATAATTGGTTTACCTCAAAACACACAAATTAAAGGACAACACATAGCAAGACCAAAGCAAACACATAAAGCAAAAGATACTTGTGCTACTAAGCACTTAGGGAAAACAAGACACAACTGAAAATAAAATAGTTATGTACATCTACCCTGATCATACCTCCCTTCTTGGATCAAAAGGGAAGATCTTGAATCTCCCTCATCACTAGATGAATGAGGATGCCAAGCATACTTCTTTTTGGATGTGGTGTTAGATGACTCATGTTTTATTTTTTATCCTTGACTTGACATGTCATTTGATGAAGTCATCTCAAATAGGTCTCTAAAGTAGATGAAGTCCTCTTGGACTTGGAAACATGCCTCATACTACTATCCTTTTGTCTCGTCATGACAGATTTGCAAATCCATGTATGGGACAACTTGTTACAATTTTTTGTCTTCTTGAAGGCTCTCATCATTCTTCTCACTTATTATAACCTCTTCAAAGTCTTCAAGAAGCATTGTATCAAGATAATTTGGAAGTGTTTCTTGCTCACACCTTTTCTTGATGTTGGTAGGATCAACTTTATAGGTGACTTTAGGATCAAATTTTGAATCATCCTCAAAAGGCTGAGGATCATCATATATTTATCCATCATGAGCTAGAATCTCATAATGATGATGCTCTTTAGTAGATGCTCGATCTCCAACATCCTAGACTTATTTCATTAGGATTTTAGTCTTCTCACATTCTTCATACTCTTGGAGCATATACATGTAGGTCTGCCACATGTCTTCCTTTTGGAACACAACCTCTTACTTTTCATGGCTTGTAGTCAACTCCAAAGGATTTATAGGCTCCTTGAGGGCTTAAAATTCATTGCATATGTCCCCAAATTTCTACCATAAGTCATCACCCTTTGACTAGTCAGTATCATGAAGAGGAACCACAAGAGAGGCTCCTTCATTTTCTCCTTTGGGTTCCAAAATAACCTCTTCTAAGACATTTTATTCAACACAAAGAGGCTCATTTTCCTTAGCTTCACAATTTGATGCCTCCTCACTAATAGTCAAATCCTCTTTATCTTCAATCCAATCTAAAATCTCAAACTAATCCTCCTCCTTAGTAGTGCCAATATTAGGCATCTCAAAAATAGGAAGTTTAGCCAAAGAAGATTCCTAAGGAGAAAGACAATCATCAACATTAGAAGGGAAACCTTGATCAGTTAAAGGAGGTGTAAATATGGGTTTAATGGCTTCTTGAAGAGGGGTAGGAGGGATTTGAGGGGTTTCAAGTTTCTCTCCCCTTCCAACTTCTTCACCTAAACATGATTTGTTATTTTCTTCACAAGCTACCAAAAACTATTTACATCTTTGGAAGGTAGGCTTAGATATGTTCTCATGGGGCTGAGATGATAATGAAGGGGTGAATGATATGTTTAGGAATCTTGGAGTTTCCTTGGGCTTGGCATCTTGATGGCAACTTGGAAAAGTAGGCTTAGAGAGTTCATTTTTTGCTGATATGATGGATTGCCTTAAAATCTAATTGGCCAGTTAAATCTTATTTTCAAGATGAGCCTCAAATCTTAAACCTCCTTTCTCACAATCTTCTCCAAATACATCAACCTACTCAACCATGATTTCCTCCTTCCTTTGGCTACTCTCTTGGATGGACTTCCAATGAGGGAAACTTTGGGGAATGCATGAAGGACTTGGGGCATTTTGGAACATATTTATATTAGCATCTTGAGTGGGCAAAGTTGACACACTTAAAGGTTGATATGTTGTATATTGGGGCTACCAAGACTGATCTAGTTTATGAGCTCTCAATGCATTTATTGTAGTTCAAATTTGACTGGGGGTTTGACTCTCATCGACAAGTGACTGAAGATGGATGTCTAATTTTTTATTTATGGTATTTGGATATTTCATGATGAATTATCTATTTTATAGTGTTATATACTCCCAAAGGATCATTTGTATGGATTTTGGAGGTTTTACAAATCCATCTTTAGTATGAACCATTACTTGAAAGTTGATTGTTTGTTTGTTCATGGTGTTTTCATGTACAAGGAAATTGATTGAAAGGTTTTGAATATGTAGAGGAGTGTAGTGATGAATTTAATAACTTTAAGGTGTCTTAGGGGTCATATGGTTAGGACCTATGAACTTTGAAGTAGTCTTTTGTTCCTAGTTTTGCTTGGTAAAGTGTTAAAGAGATGAATAGTTCTCCATGGACCTAAAAAGGCTACTTAGGCCTAAATGAAAGGTGTTGTTGCTTAAGGGTGATCTATCAAAGATATGGTTAAAATATGAATTGATGTTGATATTTTTATAGTTGGGATATAATCCTTAAGGGTTAAAGCAAGTCTCGCAGTTGACCAAGAAGGTGGTGATCATGTAGACTCTATAAAGAGAAAAATCAAAGATTAAGGTTTCTAGAGTTGATAAAGGAAGAAAAGAGAAGTGTGAGTATGCTTGGTGGATGGATTGAAGAGAAGATTAGTGTGAGGAATATGTGTGTGACCTAGTGGTCATAGTTATGATGTTTTAATAATGTTTTATAGGGTTGATGATTGAGGATGAGTAAGGAAGTGTTGAGTGATCCAAAAGGTTATTTTGGATGTATTACTTGTGTGTCAAAGCTTTATAGAGTGTGAAGAGTTGAAGATAATTAATATTCATTATTTCTCCATCAAATTGGAATGAAATTAGAGTTATGGAGGTGTTGATATTAGATGTTTTATGTGGATAAGTGGGTGCTTGTTCATTCTTAGGGGATGGTGCTCCTTGTGAAGTGGGTGCTTCACTAAAGTCTCTTGTTTTTAAATATATTAGAGGATTTTAGTCTATTTGTTTACAGACTTGAGAGTGGGTTTTATCCCTCGTGAGGTTTTTCCACATAATTCATATGTTATGTGCTTTGATCTTTCATAGTTTCTTTTGTTCATTGTAATAACTAGTTTATATGCTTCATGAATGCTTATGTTGAGTGGTTAAGAGTTTGAAGTTTTGGAATTGGAATTCAATTTCTTACATCACTGATTAAACTCCATTAGTGATTGTACCTATAATAGTTTTTTAGTTAGAAATTGACATATCTGATAGGGACTAATATGAGGGATGTTGAGAAGGAGTTTAGAACACTTAGACACCTTGAAAAAGTGTACCACTTTCATTTATGACCCATATATGCCCCCTAAGTGATGTAAAATGACACAAAGACCAAATTGGACCATGACCAAAGATATTGACATATGAAAACATATCAAAAGGACCATGTCTCACCCTATGACATTCTAATAGATCCTTATATCAAATTTTGGAATATAGGGGTTTGACCTATTTTGGCTTGTGGTTAAAATAGTCAATAGAAACATTGATTGAAAAAAAGATTCATCAACCCTCATTACCTATAAAAAAATGGTAAGTTCCCTAAAATCAAATTTGTGCTATATAGTTAGCTATATCTCCTAATTTATGGTAGCTTGAAAAATAAGTAAATGGATTGTCATGAAGTGGGTGCTATGATATATGACTAGAACATTAGATTTTGGAATTTTATATGGTAAGAGTAAGGAGATTTAGTTGTGTGGCTATTTAGACGTGGTTTGGGTAGATCCGTGGATGACAAGAAGTCTATAATAGGTTGTGTATTTAGTTTAGAAATATAGGGAAATTATTGGATCATAAATAAATAACATGCAGTTTTACGTTCCTCTAAAAATATCAAAATATAGAGCAATACTAAAATGAGCATGTGAAGCATTTTGACTTAGAAGAATGCCTATAAATTATCATACCAATCAAACTATCTAAAAAATAGTTTTGTGATAACTAGGGAGTTATTAAGTTAGAAAAGAGTAATGTATTTCATGAATGTATATTTTAATTTCATTTGACAACTTGTACAAGGTGGACTAGTTGACCTGTAATATTATCCAACTCAAGATCAATCTATATAAATTCTCACGATGTCTCTTGGCTCAAATAAATTTTTAAAATTTAGATATAAAATTGGTTTTGTTGTAAAAATACCATTAAGTTGCTAGAGTTATAATGGACCTACTAATATTATTGATAGACTTAGAAAATAAAATTACATTATGACTTTAGTTTGCTTTAGCAAATAATGTAAGCACAAATTAATGTTCATTTAAGTCATTTTATGGTTAATTTTGTATCACACTTATATTTGTTAACATAGGTTCCTAGAAAACTCTAGAATATGTTAATTACAAAGATGGTTTTCATAGTTAATAACAAAAGGAACAATTGTCGATAATTTAGACTGAATCTAACCATTAATAGACCAAGTCAAGATCATTATATGAAGACACACGTAATTAATATATAGATAATAGTCAATATAAGCTATATGAATAATAGATTAAAAGATCTATAGTACTTATTGCATACAGAACATAAGTAAAAGATACATAGGAAAACCATTTAGAACATTGTATTAATCTCTATCACATGCAGAACCATCTATAACTACATATGAGTGCTATATATAGAGTTTTATTCAGTGTTATCTCTTCATATTATAGCCTTATACTATGCTGAAAAGAAAAGAATCTCCACTTTCTGAGGTTGAACATTTTTATATCAAAGGTTGAATTAATAGAATAGTTTATACCAAAGAAAAAATAGTGTGCCATGCACACATGGCTATCAAATATACATTGTGATTTTAGCAGGCCCTATTCTTCACCCAACACTTTTTTGAACTTAATTTGTTGTCTCATCCTAAGATGGGGTCGCAATAAAATAATTTGATATGAATATAAATAAATAAACTAGAAATAAGAGTTATGGTTATTTATCTAGGTGTCATTTATTAGTTTTCACCCTTTACACACTACTTAGCTACTCTTTTAGGTTACAACTAAGTAGTATACTAGACTACCACCTTACTAGTTTTTAATAAACTAGAATTACTAGGTGGAAACTTTTTATGGGTTTTAAACCATCTTGGACCCTCTTCTAATGCTTAAGGCCATCCTAAAAAATTATACAAAACTTATGAAAACAAAAAATTAGAGTGCACCGTACCTATTGGGTAGGTGGTGGTGTACTTTGAAGTGGTTGCATAATAGGTTATTACTATGCTAGTTATGCTTACACTGTAGATGAAACACTTGGTCGCATAGAATCTGTTGGTGGAATTTTTTTTTAATTGGATGCCTAATTTTGACTTCACAACTATCTTCTTATGTTATATGACCTATTGGAGCTACTATGGTAGAATGAATTAAGTATCATACACAAGTTGTTCAATGGAGGGATCAATTTGGGAAAGATCCTTCTTAAGCATCTTCCAATTTATTAACACTTCCTATACCATAATAAGCATTATGCACATTGGGATTTAAATCGCTATCAAATTCTACACTTCTTCATCTTTTGTGATAGTGATTAATCCTTTAGCATTTAATATCTTGAGCTAGATGTCCAAAACCAACTAATACAATAGATTTTCATGTTCTTGAGATTGTAAGCTAGTAAATGTAGTGTGTAGAGTCTCATTGTTTCCAAGCCTAAAGATTTTGCATGGTACTATCCATCAAATCTAACAATTACTTGAGGTCATTTGTCATTACATCAGAAGTAGCCATTTGATCATTCATTATAGTTTTGGATTTGTCTGATGTTACAAAATTTAGTTGAGTGGTAGATGCATATACATAATATTTTCAAACTTTATCAACTACTAATGCTTTCTATCTTGCAAGAACCTATTGAGTCTCAATCTCTCTAAGTGTAGAATGAACTTCCCATCTTGTATGCTATTTTTAGCTCTAATGTCAAGGTCATATACCTCAAGTAAGATGTAGCCACCCATGGATTAGAACATTATGGATATGTAAGTGCCAATGGCCCTCAATTATGTGGGAAACACAAAGGTAGTAGATGGTATCATGGGAGGAGACAAAATATGCCAAGTCCTTTGGAATCTCTCATTAAAATCATGCATTATATCTATGGGGGCTCTTTGAATTACAATGAGTTAGTGAATGAGTGAAGTATGATCACTCTTGTCTTTTATCCTTAAAGTTAGCAACTCTCTAAAATCATCACAAATTGTGATACATCCACCAGTTAAAGTCTTATACTAATAAAGTGATTTCCATCTAAGGGAAATGGCAAGGATCCTAATGGAAATGTTTACCTTAGTGACATTATGAAAACTATATAAGTTTGATATATCCCTAATGTGCTCTTAGGAGTGACATGGCCCTCACCATTGAATGTAGGAACACTCTTTGTAGCATTATGGGGGATATCATCATATGCATCAAGATGGATAGGATTTTTAGTGTTAAAGGATGGAAAGGCATGTTAACTATCCATGTTTTCCAAAACTTATTTCTCACTCTATTGGTATTATTGGCTAGAAAAGTCCTCTTGATCTTTAAAGGGTAAAATACACTAAGCATGTTGAACTTCAAGAGGAAGTTCAGGTAGAAGAGGTGGATTAATGGGATTGAAAACTCTACTAGAATATGACCTAGGAAGGACCATGAAGTAGAAGCACAATAATATGACAAAATAATGGTCTATAACTAGATTTTACCTTGAAGGATTCATCAAATACTGAGTAGAACACCATATGCAACTGTGATGTTGTTAAGACCAACATTCACCTTGACAAGTTGTCTTTAAGATAATAGTTCCACCAAGCATGCTAGAATTTTTGTCAAAAAATATCACACCCTAAAGGAGTTTTTTCAAGAATACTCTAATATTTTTTCAAAATTGGAATACCTCTAGGCCTGTGGGTTGCCTATAATAGAGGTAGACCTCTAGGTTTAAGGGCTAGTTCCCTAGATTGATCTTTAAGTGCTTATCACCTACACTAATTGATTGCTTGGATGAAAAGAGGTAGAAATATGCATGAAAGTAAACTAATATAGGGAGGTGATACACCATAAATATTTTCACAAGATCATCATATTCTTGCACTAATAGACAAGACCTATAACACTAGCTTCAAAGTCCTAGAATACTCTAACATTAGTATTTTAAATATGTAGGAGATATGCATGAGACTACTCAAGGTAAGTGGACCAGAGGTTAGTTTTAGACACTAAGTATACCGGTACACTTGAATGGTGTCAAAACACACTATCTAAACTCCATATGACATGTTAAAATGAGTTCTTGCACCAAACATGAAAGGATAAAGAGAAGCAAGGATAAAAGATTATCACAAGACCTCACCATACATCACTTCACATAATTATACAAGATTTTTTTTGAACTCAAAAATAGATTTAATGTATTATTCAAAGGAAAATTACAACATAAAACTAGAAGGGCTTCACCATACTATGTTGAGAATTAGCAAACAAAAGCCAAAATGGCTAGTATTTATTAAATGTGAGAAAGGAGAGAGAGAAGTGGAGCTCAAGAGTCACAATGCCACTTATCCAATCATGAGAATTAGTTGTGTTATTTAGGAATGGAGTATGAAGCATACCATAAAATATATCTTTGGACAAATGTCCCTCCAAGCATGAAAACTCCTCAAATCTAGCATAGGACCCTTTAACTACCTTCTTGGAAATTACCTTCATCATTAGGCTTCTCTTGAGCACTCTAAATAAGAATAGGAAGATATTACACATTTTTATTATGATGGGGGTTATAAAAAAGTTTAAAAAATCATTAAATGTGTCCCTAACCATTGGTCTTCTTCTATACAAGTGTTCTCATCATCTGCAGTCTCTATAGGTCTATCTTCACATTTATCACCCAAAAGCTCTTCAGTTTATCAATCCCATATATGTAAAGGGTGATATGACACATGTAAAGAGTCCTCTTTTCCTCCATTCCATGAGTCAAATATTAAAATGCCACCCAATTGGACTTATCACTTTCTCACTAGGTAGTCACTCTTCATCTCACAATTTCAGTTTAGACTACATGTGATGAATGAGTTAGTAGAGATGTTCCCAAGATTAAATTAGGTGATAAATGTATATTGAGAATTATAATAGGTACTATTTGACCTCTCCAAGTTATTCTCTTTATTCAAATCTCCTTTGCACCTATAAAATACACAAAATCTATCAAGAAAGCCTATTCTATACCCTATTCATATAAGTGGGGTATAAACCAATTTGATTGTAAGGATCATAAGGGTGTTTTATGAAATTAAAAAATACTTAATATATTAAACTATCTCATTTGGATGCATCTTCTTCCTTATATTTCTAATCAAGTCAAAAGCAAGGGTTTTAGAGGGTTTTAAGATGTTTTCGCTCATAAGGATTGTTCATACAATCCTAACATTGAAACTTAAAACCAATTCATTATATAATAATGTTAAGGACCTTATTAAACTTTCCATAAGATATTTTTTCTCCATCCTAAGTTTTTGTACTAGTGTGAGATTTTGAACTTAGCCTCTCGAGCTTGGGAGTGCATTCTGCATACCCTATCATAGGTTTTAGCCAAAATTTACCTATGTGGGACCTATATGTAAAAAAAAGTATGTGATCAACCTAATATCCTATCATTATATTTTTAAATTTAATTTTAAGGTTAACTTAGCCCTAAAAGTGGGATTGAGACCTCATTAAGGCTTTAGGCTTAGTCTAGGACTAGTAGGTCTGACTACATATCTAAGCTCATGATTACTCTATTTTACTCCTTAGTGGCATAAGGAATCATTAATTTTTTTTAATACTTAATACACCACTCTAAATTATTCCTTAAATTCTCTAAACCTCCTTAACACATCTCCTTGTAACTTCATGTCAATCTTGTAGTCACCTTATTTCCTAAAGTGCCCTCTATCTGAGATAGAATAGAGTGCATATCCCTTATTGTCAAAAATAATTTGAATATAATAAAGAATATATGAGGTCATGAGGACCATATACACAAAATATCAGGTATAGATCATACTTATAGTACCCCTAAACATCACAAAATCCAAGGCAAACTTTTATATAATAGTGACTATGCACAAACTTTTAGTCATGACTATAGGTTGGAGGTTGAAAACCTATTTGACCTATTTACCTATTATGAACATCATAATAAATTATTCCTACCACTATGAGAATTGATTTTTCATGATCAATTCACCCTACAACCTTTGCCAACCCCAACTTACACTTTTCTCTACTTAACTAGGCTAAATTGCCTATTGTAGCAAATTCTAGGTACATATTTTAAGCCAATGATGTTATGCCTATAGGTGTATATAAATTATATACATTGTGTGTTATTATTAGTATCTCCTTTAATTAAATAATTTATTCTCATAATTTATTTAGACTTGTATCTACCCATAGATCTAGTCAACCTCCAGTTGTATACTCTTAGTATATTATCAGTATATAGTTCAGCCGTAGGTGGTCATTTTGATAACAAAGTGACCCTTGTAGGTGAATATTTTATGATTTATCCCTGGTGTAAAACACATTGGTATATTATTAGAGTCTCTAAACTTGTATCTTACTTAGTCACATCCATATCATGCTTAGGACTAAACAACAGTCAAACTGCCAATCTACCATATATCATCATGTTAGAGTTATGAAAACTCTCACCCGAGATCTCTCTAAGAGTTCATCACCACAACCATGATATTAATGCATTGATCACACAAAATCAATAAATTATATTACTAAATGATATATTATAATGCAATCTCCACTTCTCCTCTCTCTATGAGACACCTTACCCATGTATGTATAATAGTTTGGGGTAGGTGAGAGGAACACATTTGGTAATGTGAAAGAGGTTCAGTTGCCAAATGAATAGTTATGCCACTAATGTCAACATTCCAACAACCATGTTGACATCTTCTTTGATATGTGAGTGTGAAACATTAAACCCCACATATATTATTCTAACTACGGTGAAGGTTCCCTTGGTTAAGACCCAAGTTAAGCTTACCACTAAGATTATTACTCTAACATCCCCCCTTAAGATTCACTCTGAGAGAAGATAAAACTCATAAAATGGGTCCTAACAAAAAAGGCCTAATCAAGTACCCATGTATAAATATACAGTGAAGTACTAAGTGTCCTTATGATATCCAATCCATCTTATCAGAATACATGGATGTTGAGTCACTATAACCACCAAGTCAAATAAGAACTAGTACTATGTACGAGGCTCACTCATAAAAATCACTGATCACAGAACTATAAAATGAGAGAAAACTTTGATCTCTCAAAAAACTAGACTGTATTGGATGGGATGAAAACCATCACTGAAGTAGGTTCAAGGGATGTTCAATACCCAAATATGCTATCAACTGTCTGTAGGAAGTGCAAGGGACACTCAACACTTGAAGAAGCAATCAAAAGTAAAAATGAGTACTACCTAGTGTAAGAGACACTCAATACCCAAAGAAGTAGTATCTATACACACACACCCCTTAATGCAGAATGGGTAGAGTAGATGAAAAAAATTATATGAGTGGGATGAATCCACTACTCAAACACCTATCAATGATAGTATTTGAAAATGCTAGAGAAGGCTCACCAAAAAGAGACACATTGACTATCAAGGTGTTAAATAATACATAAATGGTCTCTCAAAAAGGGATGGCCCTAGTGGTGATGGGAAAGACAAGCAACTGAAAGAGTAAAGGGTGTACAAAATAAGGTACACACACATGAAGGTAAACTAAACTATAAAAAAAACCCCATGGCACTTTATAATTCAATACAAGTACAATATATCCCCAAAAAATCACCAAATAATTGAAAAGATTTTGGAAATACCAAAAATAACTCACCACAAGGAGTAGTCGATCTATCGAAGAAGCTATCACAAGATTTGAAATGTGTTCAAAAAAAAGAGCACTGCTATGTAGTATGAATGGTATGCAAAATATGCATCTAAATAATGGAAGAACCATGTCCATAGATTCCACACAAAGAATGCCAATGATGTTGCCATAACCGATCATCAATCCATCCTAAATAACATCAGATGATGGAAGAAGATGCTTTCAAGTGATATGGTGACATGTGCATAAATGATGAATGCAAGGAAACATCTATATCAGATGTAGAAATTTGAAGCCTAAGGGAATTTGATAAGGTGTTATGATGCTCATTCCTAACAAATGAACACTTAGGTTTCTCAAGCCTAAGTAAAGTGCAAGATGAATCAGGACTCGCATGCCTAAATATAATATCCAATGAATGCCCATATATAGTAGTACCATGTTGCTCAATATCCTCTAGAAGTGTGGAGTGAATAAAAAATGGTGTAGAGCTACTACATAATGGTCCCAAATAAAATGTGGAAGCATTTTCTCAATAGCTAATGCCATGATGAGAAATCCAATAAATAGGCTGGATGTGGGAAATAATGCCCTGTGCGTGCTTTCCAAGACCTCCACTAGAATAACCCATGGTACATAGAAGATGGGAACTAAAACCAGTTGTGTGATTCTAAATTAAAGTAAACACATCAACAGTGTGATCAAAAATATTGTGAGTTACAACAAAGGCAACTACTAGTGTAGCAAGATCACAAAATGACTATGTGGCTGATAAATCAAAATCTTATTGAGCATCCAAGGGATGCATGCCAAAGTCAAAATTAGGATTTGAATGTGGAATAAGTGTAGTGGGTGTGTGTTCCATACGATTAGCCTATGATTACAAAAAAATTCAGTATGAAATTGCAAATAATGAAGAAGTGAGTCATGTGTAACAAGTGTTGTGAGGAGGAGCGTGTTCTATGTTATGGGGGCCCTATTTTCCTCTACAAAACTAACAATGTCACTCTTATATTGTAAGTTATTATTTTCTTTCTTGAGTGAGATTACAAAAAGGAAGAAATTTAATCCAAGTAAAAAGAAAGACAAGGTGCATAGAAAGGGGCCTTAGTGGTGATTCCAAAAAAGAATGGAAGGCTCTAAGAAAGGGACCTTAAAGGAGACAACATAAATAAGAATCCAAGGTGCTTAAAAAGGGGCCTTGAGGGTGTCTCCAAAAAATAATGTAAGGCTCTAAGAAAGTTGCCTTGAATGATACATGACATAAATGAAAAGTGTGTCAAAAAATGAATGTCCAAATGCAAAGATAAAGCACAAACCATAAATGTGCAACAAATAAATGCAAGGCATAATCTACAAGAGTGCCTTAAGAAAGTGTGCATCCCCCTAAAAAAATGAGATCATGTAACTTTATGAAGGAGTGTAATGATGAAGACAACCCACCAACTGCTTATAATTATGCAATTTTACAAAATTCTTCATTAGAGTAATTGGGAAAAAATCTATTTATGTACAATATGACTCAAATATAATTGCAAATTTGTATTCTAGGTAAAAAAATATGCACTTTTAAAAATAAGACACCTCAAAAGGTGCTCAAAGTGCAGAGAAAAATGCCCAAAAATATGACAATGTTCAGACACTGAGAAGACCTCTAAAAAACTAAAAAATAGTCATGTTTTCTAAGGCATCAATAAAAAATAGAATACATTGCATGGAAGATCTCATAGAAAACTTTGAATCACAATAGAAAGCATCATAAAAATCTAAAAGGTGCTCAAGATATGAGTTGAAATTCACAAGTGTGTTTGCAAAAATACACAATGGAGGGGGTTAGTCAAAAAATATGAACATGGACAAACAGAGTGTATAAAACTCTAAATGGGTAGTATACGTATCAAGAAATACTGATTGTAAAAAACAAATGTTTTTGTGGGAGGTCTGACCACCTATAAAACTAGGCCCCACCCATTGGTCTTCATCAAATGAGAAATAACCTCAAGGTAATGCTCCATAGTACAAAAAAAAATCAACTCCCATGGTCAAACTTGTGATTGCCTCCATACCAATGTTGTAAGCAATGTTCAACCACCTAACTAACTTGACAACCAAATCAAACACTTAGAAGCCAAATTGGTATTTTTTTTGAAAACAAAACAAAAGTGGGTTTACATTATTAATTTGTGTGACCAAGGTAGGTGGGCAAAGTGCTAAGAGAGCCAACGGATGACTGGTTATTGAATAATGGAAGTTTTCCATGCCTTAATTAAAACACCAAAGCACATGTCCCATATTCAAATAAAAATCATGCATGTGCCAAAAGGTCAAAAAAATAAACATGGTTATGTGTTTATTTTTTTATTTTGGTTGTAAATATAGGCTAAACAAAAAAGTTTTGACTCGACAATGTAATGAGAAGCATATATGCTAATTCAAAAGTCTTAATGCCAAAAAAAATTGGTTGGTTGTGTTTGGTTTTTTAGGCCCATGTATGAAGGCATGGGGACTATGCATGGAGGTAGGCCACGTAGATTTGGGTCATGGAAGGAGGTTGTCTAGGCAGAGGATGTAGGGAGGGGGATGCAAATAGAGGCCAACGGTAGGGTTGGGTGGCAGTTGATGATACATGGAGTAACTATAGGTGGTTGCAATAGGATGGCATGGTGTCTGGGGAAACGAAGGAAGTAGGTTGGCATAGGTAGGTGGCTAGAGGTAGGGGCAGCCATGGTGGTAGGGGAGGTCCGAGCAAGGCTCGACCATGGGGGCTTGTGTAGGGGTGGTCGAGTAGTAGGCTCAACCATAAATTATTATTATTATTTTTTTTAATTTTAAAAAAGCTTTAATAAAAATGTTTCAAAAAAATAAATCCCCCTTTCAAAAAAACTAATTTGTTTTTTTAAATAATTGACAAAGCCTCTCATCTTCCAAAAAAAATTGAAACGGTGAAGTTTTTTTTGATTTTTTGTTTTAAAAAAATGTGTTTAAAACCAAAAAATAGCCCAAAATTTTAAAAAAAAATTCAAACCCTTTACCCATTGGATGGTTAGCATTGATCAAGAGATTCCACTCTAACATATCAGTCTATAGTCAACTATAGGTGCCTATTTTTGAAGACAAAAGGATTCCCTATATGTGGTAGTTTGAGTCCAAACCCTTGTACTCCAACCCCCTTGATTGCAACTTAAGATCATAGTGTCACCTATTTCTAAATGGAGTCAATTTACATGAAATTAAGATTCCATCATGCCACTATTGGATTGTAAGGTTATTTGAAACTCAAAACACTATAGAGAACAATTACATTCTATAGTGAAAGATTGCATAAGATTGAAGCCTCATTTACACTACCTCTTAGGACCAAACACTCACTTTATGTTGTAATACATTGATCCTATGATTGGGTTTCATGTTGAAAACCATTAGAAAAATTTATAATTCAAGTTAACCCACCATGAAAGGATCAAGAGTAGGGCAGAGTCCCTATTTTGGATACTTTAAGGTAATGTGTCCCTGAAGCAACCTTCTTGACTTAAGAGCATAGATTCAAGTTAGTTTGTTACCTTATGACTCTATCATGATCACCATGACACATTCAATGTTTCAATACCTCAATGAAGGTTCAAACTAGTTTTAAACACCTATAATCCAATTCTCTTAGACCTCGATGGAGACCTATAGGTGCACATATAGTATATGGAATTATGAAGGTATGATATAAGACTGTGTGCATGATAAATTGGTTTCACAACCAATATAGACCTCTTATAAATCTAAATTAATATTTTACACCCTATGAGGCTTCAAAAAAGTTCAAATTCTTTTATTCCAACATGCTTAGTCTTCTATGGGGCACCTATAGGTGCACATTAAGCTACAAGACTATGTTCACTAGAGAATTAGTTGTCTCAACCATTTTAATATATTAGACTTGATTGCTCATGTTATAAGAGTGTATTCAACACCTTGAAACTCTTCACTCTATCTCTACGACTATGCTCAAAACTCTCATTCACCTGACTGTGGGTGAATATTTGCAAGGAGATATATTGTAGCATGTTTTTGACTGATTTATCCCTCTAGACATGACTTTGAGTCCACAATCCTTGGAGAATAATGATCACTTTGCAATGGAATAAAAACACAACATGTTATCCCTACATTAACATTGTCATGAAGGTGAAAAAAAGGGTATGAACTTATACAACTAATGAAATTATATGTAAACTAGCCATTAAAGTCTCAACCAACAATCTAAGGTACTTGTGCCTTTCTCTTTCACTCCACAAGTGAAAAATAAATTGAGAGCCATGTGAGGAGGATGTTTACATTATTTTTAAACATGTTTAACACTTGGTTTGTATGAATTAACTTAAACAAAGAGGAAACTAGTAGTGTATGAAATAAACAAGCTGAAAGAAGCAATAAAATTCTTAGCATTGGCTCATAAAGCATAAGAAACCAATATTCTAACTCCTACCATAGATTTGAAGTAGACAAAGTGTACTAACATCCCCTATAAGCATTCGACTTTTTTCTTCTCTTGTTGGCCATTCCATGAGAAAACCATTTGACCATATTTGCATGCAAATAGGGGTGATGGAGGAGTAGAATAGTTTTAGGCCATTTTTATATGTTTCAAACATGGCCAAGTGTAGAAGTGAGTCTAGGGGATCTAAAAAGATACTATGCAACCTTTACCACATGCCAAATATGCTCTGTAGTCTTTACAACTGCCCAAACTTCCTCTTTTTTTAATTATTTTCTTGTCTTTAACATAGAAACCTATAATTTTCAATTAAAGACTGCCACCTCAGATAAGATTCTGACATATGGGACATTGAGAAACACTTGGACACATTGTCTTACATGGAAAACTATTTAAACCTCATAAATGACCTCAAATATGAACCCTAACATGACATAGGACTAAAGATGAATATGACCAAGGTAATGACACATTGAATTACATCACTAGGACCATGATACACCCTATTACATCCTATAAGACCCCTATATTAAGTTTTGTACTATAGGGGGTTGACCTATTTTGACTTATGGTCAAAATAGTCAATAAGTAAATTTAAAAAAGACTAGGGGAGCCCTTGCTATCACCTAATTGCAGGTATATTCTACTCAATTGGGATTACTCGTGCCTTCCTCCACCATAACCCAAGATAATTCTATTACTCCCCTTAACAACTATAATAATAATAATTCCATTTATGTTTTTCATCCAATGACTTAATTCAAAAGCATAGACTAGTCTAAAATCATCTGACCATCATTACTAGACCCATTGCAATAGAGGCACTAATGTGGTCTTCAAAGGACACTCAATAAGTAGATTCCATACAACTAGTAACTCCCCAATGGGTTGTAGACCTAGAATCCTAAGCCTCTTACTGACCTAATTTGACAATAATTGAGTTCCCCACTATGAGCTCCATTTTTAACAGATCAATAAATACAATACAAAGGGCCAGGAAGAGGAAGATAGAATATGACTCTAGAAGAGGCTTGGTATTGGATAAAAGGCAAGATATATTCTCACTATCAAGGAGGAAGACTAAGAGACTTGGGAAATCTCTATATAATGATGATTTCAAAGCCAGAGGCAAATACAGAGGCCTTGTTAGAACTCCATGAAGGCACAAAGCAGGCCAAACAAGAGTTACAATAAAAGATTGAGTAGGTAATGGAACAACAACAAATTGTTCATAGTCTTAGGGAGATTTGAAATGATGTATATAATGTTGATCTTAAGTTTTTTAATATTTTGGAGATTATTAGTTTAATGAGGGATTAATTTTCCCCCACATTATTGAAATTAGTTAAATTATTTAATTTTTTGAAAGAAAATGAAAATAAGCTAAGTTTCCTTATATTATATACAATCAATAAAGCTTACATCCATCTTGATTTAATGACACTAGTAGAACCATCAAATGCTTTCAATATGGTGGTCAGTAGGATATTAGAAGTTAGAGAATATGTATCAAGTGTGCAATATTTGATTTTTAAACTAGTAGAACAAGAAAAATAAGTCCTACAAATTTTAGATGAGTTTAAATTATCATAGGCCATAGGCACCTTAGGAAAATTAATAAGTAGGTCTAGTCTTGATCATATACTACAATAGGCATCAACCCATTTTAATCGAAGTCTTCATGTATGCACACATAAGAGATTGAATAAGATCTGGGCTTTGTCAAGAAGAAGGTCACATATATGGAGATATTTATGGTGGAATTTAGAGCCACCAAGATAGAGCATGCCCATTTGATATCATAGGTCACCAAGATGCATAGGCCCTCCCATTTGAACATGGATGAAATAAGGTTGCAATAAAGCATTGGATATAAGCACTACAAGGAGTTATAAGGAAAGAAATAGGGTATGATTGGGTCTTCTAGTTTAACTACCCCTTCCACTACAGTCGTTCCAACAACTATCCATTTAACCATACATGATTCATCGACTAGTAAAACTTAGTCTATTCAGTTATTTTTATATGTATTTTTCATGTAAATTGATAATGTAACTAATACATATAGTAGTTAATAAAATATTTTTGTAAACATGCACATGTTGCATGGCTTTATAATGAGTCTAATTTTAAAAGACTTATTTTTGACTAAGTTTAGACATGCATGCATAACTTTAAATAATTATAAATCCCATTCTAATTATCATTATCATTAACATGTAATTTTTGACTTTTGCATGGATTTGGAAGATGAGGCAACCCCTCCTAAAATATATTTATACTTATTATCCTCTTATTTTGAATGGTTGCGAAATTTTATCAATTTATGAAGAAGTCTTTTGGTTTTCATGCAACTATGTTGATGTTTTTGTATTCCAATTATATGTAATTAATTGTGTTTACTTTCTTGGTTATTTGATTTAGTAATTTGATGTGTGAAAAAGCTATGGAAATTTCCTTATTGTTATTATTGGTGTATGTTAATTGAAGATGTGCAATAGCTATTGGATAATTAGTAATTACCGTTGATTATATGCAATTAAATTGACTATTTTAAATTATCTAAGTGTGCAAAAGTGTTTTTTATTTATATAGCCTTCTAGGTGTGAGGAAAAACTTCCTTAAATACCCATATGGTCTGAGTTATAATATTTTTAATAAGGGTGTGCAATAGCTACTCTAAACATAAGCAATGATTAGTTGAGACCTTAGAGTTTACTATATTATTTATTCTCTAGACTATTGTTGGCCCAAAATTTTGTTTAAGTGTTATCCATTTTTGGCATTGGACCAACATGGTGTGGAAGGACCATGGAACATAGCTTGAGTGTATAAGCACCATGGTGCAAAACCTACAGGGCACGAGGGGACAATGGTGTAGAAGGAATAGCACAAGAGGACCCAGTCAAAGGAGAATGATTCACGAGGAACCCAAGGACATAGGACTCAAAATAGAAGTAAAAGACTAGGGAAGCACATGGGAAGCATGAGAAGTTAAAGAAATGATTCATATGGGTTACCTAAACCTTAGTGATAGGAAGTTTTACACCATCCTGCAAGGAGAGGAACACGTGGTATCAAAGATCTAGCATAGAGTGAGGATATAGGGGGTCTAGAGGCCTGGGTATTTAGGAAGAATTAGTTTCTAAGCACCATAAATCTTAGTCCATTGAGAGTTAATTGGTGAATTATTATTTACATTAATGATTGTAAACACTTGGGTAGGTCAAAATAAGTATAAATACCCCTATTGTAAAGTACTGTGGTGATGGATTTTTACCTCTTTTGATGCTTAAGCATAATATATGAAATAGATGGTTTTATAAACTTCTTGTTTTCATGGTGAATGGTGTCATGTGATTTTAGTATAGTTATAAGGCCTATTGTGAGTTTTGCCCATATTTGATTCTATTCTAAGAATTAACTTTGAACTACAAATGACACTAATTTGCATAATTATGGTAATCAATCTTAGAACTCAAAGGATTGAAATAGTATATCTTTGATTATATAGGGTATCTAATTAAAATCATGTCAGAATTCAAGAGTATGACTAAGTATTGATGTGCAACAAAAACCTATGGGAACCAGTTCCAAGTCATGTGTGTCGGGTGAGTGTGCAAGACCTTAATTTTATATGAAAGGGCTAGTGCACTAGCTCATTGGGATAGACTTCAGTGTTGAAGCTATATTTAGAAAAGAAAACCCAACATTTTGGTTGCATTATTGGGACCTGTACTTGAATCATAGTCATGAAAAATGTTTGAGCATATTACTCTTGAGAATACAGAATAATGGATTACTAGTGTTGAAGATAACTTTGTAGTTCCCTACCTTGAACCAAGAGTTTTTACACAATAGTGGGTAGAGAAAAATATATACAATGTATTGTATGAAATCTTATTTGTTGAGATCCTAGTTCATTTACACACTTGGATATCAACATACACTCAAGGATGATCAAGGAATCTTGGAAGGAGACAGTCTTAGACAATAGAGAGGCAAAGAGATTTAGCACGACTTGGAACTCTATGGATAAGCGTTGTTAACATTTGGTGGAAATGAGTCTTGAATAGATACATTCTAAAGTATGATATAATTACCTATTCATGCCCTAAAGAAGCCAAGTTTGATTTCCTCCAAGAACCATGTGGCCATTATAGTAAACATTTTGCTTTAGAAATCAAGAAGCTATTTGTTGATTTTAGACTTGAGACTGTACCAATAGAGAGCTAAATCCTCCTGTACATGAGCCAAACATTTGGAAGGGGAGAAGAGGCATTAGTATAAGATTTTAGGTTTAAAATGGTAGTTAGTTAATGTATATTAAGGAATCAGAAGTATGATGAAGCTTGATAGATGATTACAGTCGTTAGCAGTGCATGAAGAGATTGGGAGAACTTAAAGAGTGCTATAAGAGCCATAGGGAAGTAGAAACACATGAGGACCCCATCACTTTTGAGTCATGTTCTATGCCAATTCTATCATATGAAGGAGAAACATGATGGATGGTAAAAATTAAGGAACCAAGTCTAAACCAACCAGGCTCCCCAACAATAGTGTGCACTCATGTTATTGAATCAGAGGAAGTACACATACATAATTGGGATATAAATAGTGAGGAATCAAAGACTGAACTAGTAAGGGATACTAAAACTAAGCTACTTAATGCAACTATAAGATTAACACTTTCCTTCCCTCTTTAAGGTAATTCTATGGCATAACTTGGGATGCCTAGAGGACCTAACCTTCAAGGATAGATTACAGGCCCAAACTTAGTTAACCAGTTGGCTACCATTCCCCATATCATGAGAACTACTGCTGGAGGTGGACTTAGTGGTGTCATATGAGGAGGTAGTATACTTCCCCCTTAAGGAATAGGGGTTGGAGGTTACCAATCACCACTAGTCCAAGTACCTCAACCAATAATAGTGTGTTATGAAATGACACTATACTTACTAGAATATCAAGGTATGGATAATGCAGCTAAACACGTCCATAAATGTGAACTAATTTGGAGGGCATGAGGCATCACCTATTCTGAGTGTAATGCCACATAGTTTTCAACTACACTTTTAGAGCACATGTATAAATGGTATCAAAATTTATACCCTCAACAAGCAGTAGGCAATTATGATCAACTTAAAATAGCCTTCCTTCAGGAGTTTGAAATTCTTGAATTTGAGTAATAGAACATAGCTACGCTAAAGGACATAAAACAAGGAATTAATAAAAGTGTACTGTTTCTATGCTATATTCACTTTCTACATTCAAAGAGAGAAATAAGAAACTAAGAAGAAATGGTCTAAGGCTTGTGTGTGCCTGGATGAAGTCATGCGCACCGTTATCCAGATGTCGTGAGAACTTCTCTTTGGTTGTGGAGGATGACACCTGCAAGAGAAAGAGACTAAGATGAAGAAGGCGTTAGATGAGGAGATGGTGGGTTGCCAAGCAAAAGCTTGATCCCAGAAGCAAAATCTTGAGAAATGTCAACCCACTAGTCGATAAGAAGGATGTCTGATAAAAGACAGAATGATAAAATACTGAAATGATTGAAGACTGAAAAGGAAATGGAAGCAAATGCTTACCTAAATGTGGCTATCAACCTGGTCATAGTTGCCGATGTCGGTGGTCCTATCGGTGTCAGTTGTCAAGGTCTGCCGACATCGGTTAGTCTACCGACGTCAGTTGGGGTAGTGGTCTCTGCGGTCGGCGTCAGTCGGGGCAGTAATCTGTGGACGAGGCCTGGTCAATTTTTTGGTCTGTGGATGGGTCTGAGAAAGGCTATGGGTCTGGTTGAATGGTCTGGGGGTCTGGGTCTGAGAGTTTGGTTGAATGGACAGAGTGTTGAAAAGGGACAGAGGGGCAGAGGAGGCCTTTCAGTGTATTTGGGAAGAGCAGGTTAGGTCTGGGCTAACAAAGGTTGCAAATGGGCAGAAGGCTGAATGATAGATAAATTAAAAGAAATACAAAAATGAAAACAATAGCAAATACTTACCTCATATCTGCTAGAGAAGGAATGTTGCAGACTGCTTGTGCCTATTGTTGGTGCTGCTGGTGTGAAGGACCTATTGCTGGTGGAAAAGTCTGATGCTGTTGCTGGTGCAGAAGCCCTGTGAGAGGGAGAGTGAAAGGTCTAGTTTGAAGATTGGTAGATTGATTGGCAGAGTGGCAGATGGTCGAAGACTAAAGATTAAAGGATTCAAGAGTTAGATGAAGAGCAGGGGTGAAGGGAGGATAACGGATGTAAAAAACTGTTATGAAGGAAACCAATGCCAGCAATATCACCGATGTCGGTCGATAGTTGATCGACATCGATGGCTAGAAGGCAGGAAAAAGGCTAAAAATAGCCTTTCGTCTGTTTTCCCAACTGTCGGGTCAGTGAATCCGAGGAAGAAACGGTCGAGAGGGGTTAAATGGGTGCGACAATGAGGAATAGGTCATAAATGGGTCATGGGGGGATGAAAGGAATCCAAAGAAGGGCATCCTAGGGTGGTGAGGTGGCAATGGAGAGAGAATTATTAACTTAAAATAAGATAATTATTTCAAATTAATAAAACATGGGTTAGGAGTGTCGAAGTGGACGAAGGGGACCAAGGGGGGATGACGACCTAGGGGGTAGACACGATTTCAGTGTCTACATTTGCCCCTTTTTGTCTTGTTGGTTGTTCTGGATGAACTGCAAGACAAAAATAGGAGTTGGTTGCCCCAGGTGTGGGATAAGGTTGATTTCATCTTATTAGTTGTTCAAGTGAACTGCAAGACAAAAATAGGGGGGTGGTTGCCCTGATTATGGATGAGGTATTCCCCCTCAAAGCAGGAGTCGAGAGAAGGGAACTTGGAATCAGGTACTGATTTGACAAAGAGTGGATGAAAAAGGGTGAAGATGGAGTGTGAACACTGCAAAAATTGTGATTGCACGCATACCACTTCACGAGATGGTCAAGTCAAATTATCACAGGTTAAGGGTCGAGGAGTGCCAAAATTGAAGTAACTAGGCCCCAACATTTGGTCATATCTGATCGGGTTATTCAATCTAAGCTGAAGCTCCAATGGTCATCGTGTTCCAGGTATCTCAGGCTCAGGAAGTGCTCCTGGAAACATGAAAATGTCACAAGTAGTGCAGATCAACCGGCTTGCAATCCTATACTTGTGAGGGTCAAAAATAGTCTGCACATAAATTTTCTAACCAGTCGTGTGGTAGCATACATGCAAAAACAACCAAGGTGAAGTCATCTTGGAAGTGGTCAAAGTCTGCGGAGATAGTCTTGATCTCCAAGGTGGTTGGTCGAGACGGGTCAAGATAGATGATTGGTCGAATGAATGGGCATACGAAAGAATGTGGCTGAGCTAACCCTAGAAGACTGAGTGCTGCCTACATAGCCCCTATGTGAAGGGCCTCAAGCCAATGTAGTTCTCCCAAAAAGGGAGGAAAGGGTCAAAGTGGTCGATGGTCTTGGTCAAGGTCAAGGCATGGATTGGTTTTGGACGAGGTCAAGGTCATGGTTAAAGAAAAGAAGGTTTGTCCATCAGAGAGATGAACAAATAGAGGTGGTCGAGCTAACCCCAGAAGACGTCATGTCATTCGAGTGTTGCCTACATAGCCCCGGTCTTAGGGCCTCAGACCAATGTAGTTCAGACAAAAGGTCCAAGTGGTAGACAGGTGGTCAAAGTGGTTGATAGACTGGTCTTGGTCAAGGTCAAGGTTGAGTGATGAAGAAAAAAAGGGGTTTGTCCATCTGAGAGATGAACAAATGGGATGGCTAAGCTAACCCCAGAAAATGTCGTGTCAATTGAGTGCTGCCTACATAGCCCCTGTGTAAAGGGCCTTAGGCCAATGTAGTTCTCCCTAAAAGGGAGGAAGGGTCAAAGTGGTCGATGGTCTTGGTCGAGGTCAAAGTCATGGTCAAAAAGAGGATAGGGTTTGTCCATCAGGGAAATGAACAAATGAGGGTGGTTGAGCTAACCCTAGAAAACATCATGTCAACTGAGTGCTGCCTACATAGCCCCGATCCTAGGGCCTCAGACCAATGTAGTTTAGACGAAGGGTTTGAGTGGTAGGCAGGAGGTCAAAGTGGTCGATAGACTGGTCTTGGTCAAGGTCAAGGTCAAGTGATGAAGAAAAAAAAGGGGGGGTTTGTCCATCTAAGAGACGAACAAACGGGATGGTCGAGCTAACCCCAGAAGATGTCATGTCATCTAAGTGCTACCTACATAGCCCCGATCATAGGGCCTCAGACCAATGTAGTTTAGATAAAGGGTCTGAGTGGTTGATGATGGGTGTGGTCATGTGTCGAAATGATGAGGAGAAAAAGATGTTACAGCCTTTTCCAAATGGTGTATTCTGTAACATTGGTGGAGGGTCTTTCATCCCTAGCAATTGTCCATAGTCGTGATGGATGTATGCTAAGAATGAGTTGAGGTCTATTTGTGCTTTAGCAAGTATTGGTTTATGCTTAACATAAATTGTGTCTGGTTGATAGTTTTCATGTGTATTGGTGTCCATAGAAACTATGTGAAAAGGACTAGGATGATGTCTGATGTATGATGTCATGTTGTTGGTATGAAAATGTTGAGGTTGGAAATGTTGGAAACATGAAAATGTCACAAGTAGTGGGGATCAATCGGCTTGCGATCCTATACTTGTGAAGGTCATAAATAGTTTGTGCACAATTTTGCTAACCAGTCATGAGGTAGCATACATGCAAAAACAACCAAGGCAACATTGTCTTGGAAGTGGTCGGAGTCTGAGGAGATAGGCATGATCTCCAATGGTCATTGGTCGAGGTGGATGGATGGATGAAAGAATGTGGCCGAGCTAACCTCAGAAGACTGAGTGCTGCCTACATAGCCCTTGTGTGAAGGGCCTTAGGCCAATGTAGTTCTCCCTAAAAGGGAGGAATTGTCAAAGTGGTTGATAAACTGGTCTTGGTCAAGGCCAAGGTCAAGGTTGAAGAAAAGAAGGTTTGTCCATCAGAGAGATGAACAAATAGAGGTGGTCAAGCTAACCCTAGAAGACGTCGTGTTATCTGAGTGCTGCCTACATAGCCTCGGTCATAGGGCCTCAGACTAATGTAGTTTGAATAAAGAGGCAAAATTGGTCGATGATTGGTTTGGTCATGTGTCGAAATGATGAGGAGAAAAAGATGTTACAGCCTTTTCCAAATGGTGTATTATGTAACATTGGTCGAGGGTCCTTCATCCCTAGCAATTGTCCATAGTCGTGATGGATGTATGCTAAAAATGAATTGAGGTCTATTTATGCTTCAGCAAGTATTGGTTTATGCTTAACATAAATTGTGTCGGGTTGATAGTTTCCATGTGTATTGGTTTCCATAGAAACTATGTGAAATGGACTATGATGATGTGCAATGTCATGATGTCGTGTTGTTGGTCTGAAAATGTTGAGGTTGGGTTGGTTGGGTAAAAAAAAGGGTTTGGTTAAATGTGACCAAAGTGGGAAAGATAAGTGAAAGGCAAATTGCTCTTTCATTGACAAGGACCAAAATGAGGGCATAGATAGGGGGTGTTAGAACAAAAACCCTGTTTATGCATCACGTCGTTGACCAGGGTTGTGCTAGAGAAGTAATTGAATCACTTGACGTTAAGTGAGCTTGAAATCCCTTGAGTATGCTGGGGTGATAAGTAGGATTATGTGATATGAGAGGATGGGGTAACCCTTTTTGGTGGCAGAAATAACCTTGCCCCTTTTATAGGTGACCCAAGAATGACTATAGGCATGTCCATGACTTAAGAGTATGTCAGTCATTTTTTTTTTGGTGCAGACTGATCGATGCGGGAAGTCTGCGTTGGGATGTTGCTTTGCTTGGTGGTCATATATGTGAAGCTGATCAATGTGGGAAGCTTCAAAAAGAGTGCTGTCTGTAGCAATATTTAGTCATAGCCATCCTTCGAGGGAGTGGTCTATATTTTGCTTTGAATGTTTGATATGACTTTGGCCTAGCTGTCCTTCAAGGGAGCAGTCTAGTAATACAACAACTATGTAGCTGTCCTTCGAGGGAGCAGTCTATATTTAAAGTTTTATGACCTTTGATATGATAGGTATCCCATTTTTGACATGTGTTTTGTTGACTGAAGTTTTTAGCCATGGACGAGCCTCTAGAGGTTTAAGGGTTCCCTTTTATTAGGACAAAGCATTACTGCTTGACAAAAAGGGTTGATGAATGTTGGGAAAAAGGGTTAAAAGGAATAGGAATGAAAATGACGGGGGGTTTCTCAAGGGACGAGCTCAAGTAAAATGTCAAGTGATTGATTACTCGACTAACAGTAGAATGATCGAAGATGCAAGACATAAAAAGGGGCTCAAGTTCTGATAAGTCCCTGGGCCATGCTTGTGCGTTATGATAAGGTTCGAGTCAATTAGGAGTGGACTTGCCCCATTTGCCTCTTCAAGATTGGTCACATATTGATGTTGGATGGGAAGTTGGTTGATAATTAAGAGGTTGGGTTGAATGTTTGGTCGAAGATTGATCGAGGTCATGATTGATGATTGGTTAGTGTCTGGTCAATGGTCTGGTCAATGTCATGATCAATGTCTGGTCATGGTCAATGTCTGGGTGAATGTCTGGATTGATGATTGGTTGATATCTGGTTGATGTTTGTTGATATTTGGTCGATGGTTGGGTTGAAATTGGTATTAGGTCGATGATTGGTCGAGATTGGTTTGAAGGGTTGGTTGATGTGTGGTCGAGGTCATGATTAAAAGGTTGGTTGAATGGTTGGTCAAGATTTGGTTGAGATTGGTATTTGGTCAATGATTAGATGAACAATTGATTAAGGTTAGGGTTGATGTTTGGTCGAAGTCGGGTCGATGCTTGTTTGGTCAAAACATGGTCGAGGCTTGGTTGAGGTCTAGGATTAAAAGGGTGATTGATATTTGGTCGAAATTGGGTTGAAAGGTTGGTCGAGGCTTGGATGAAGGTTGAATTCCCCCAGCGGCTAGGGAGAATGTTTGATAGATTGGTCAAGGTCAGTTGAGGTTGAGTGGTCAGATTGACTGTGTTGATGTCGAATAAGGGAGTCAAAGGTGGTAAAGGGACCAAAGTCTGGGGTGAAGATCCCGATTTAGGTGATGAGGTTTGAGAAGCATGGGTTGGTGTTGATGATTTGTTGAAGGGGTGGTCAAGAGGATCCTTGATGAAGGGTATCCTTTCTCTAATGTTGACGAGTGACAGCTTTAAGAGCGCAACAATGCTCAGTGTCATGTCTTGGAGTATGATGATAGTGATAGAATTTAGAGTTGTCGAACCAAGACGATCTTGATCCGAGAGTTGATGAGTGGGATAGTGTTGAAGGCTTGTTGCTAACATGGTCGAGAAGAAAGGTGTCATTCCCCAGACATTGGCGAATGACAACCTTGAGGGCACAACAATGCTCGGTGTCGTGCCCAAGCGTGTGATGATATGCACAAATCTGAGTGTGGTCGAACCAGGGTGGTTTTGGTCTGAGAGATTGATATGATTTAAGAGGCAGGAGATTGATGCGAGAAGACTACAACAATTGCCATAACAGCAAGGCATAAGAACCTGTTAATGGGTCTGTGTGTCTTGTTGCAGTGGGGGTTGATGACTTTGGTTTAGGAGGTGTAAGAGGCATTGGTTGACAGATTGGAGGAGATATATGTCTGATGGGTTGATAGAGTAATGAAGGCGACTTGCCTCTATGAAGTATGGGAGTAGGGAGCACTCCTATTAGGGTGGACGAATGCGGGCCCAAAATTGAAGGTAATGATGAAGGTGGGGGAGGAATCCTCTGGTGTGGTTTAGTGGCCTTTTTTGGCTTGGGTTGAGGACCACCATTGTGCGAGGTGAGGTTAGATGTAGGTTTGGGTTCAGATGTGGACGGAGGTGAGGGAGATGTATCAATCTCAGGCAAAAGGCAAGAGGAAACCGTGACTAGGTCTTCCTCGATCGAAATGGGTAGAGAGACTGGGTCTTCTCTTGGTGGAGAAGAAATAGGAGAGTGTGACTCCTCAAGAGGGAAGAGGGCAGGGATGATAGTGCCTTCTACTTGTGCTTGAGGAGTAGGCAAGGTAGGGTCCTCCATTGGTAGGAGGAAGGACAAAGGTGGGCTTAATGGCATAGGTATGGTCAAGGCGTCCTCCAGTTTAAGAGAGGTCGATGGAGGACTAACAGGAGAAGAGGGTTCTTCTACCTGTGATGGATGAATAGGGGAAGAAGAGTCTTCCACTTGTGAAGGAGATTGGTCAGGGACAAGAGGCAAGACAGTGTTGACTGTGTGAATATCATGCTCGTGGGAGCTATCGGTCAAGGTCTGGACATGGTTTTGGGTAGGCAGATGATTTGGGAATGGTTGTTTGAAGATGTTGATGTGTTGGTTAGGTGGGGCATTCGGGTTATCCAAAACAAGATCCCCCTTGTTGATCATGTCTTGGACTATGTTTTTGAAGGTTCGGCAATTGTCGATGTCATGGCCTTGGACGCGGTGAAAGTGACAGAAGTCGGCCTCCCTATACCATGTAGGGAGGGCTTTTGAAGGGTCAAATTGAGGTGTTTGGATTGGAGGGAGATTGATGACCCCCTGCTTGACAAGTTTTTCCAAAACAGAAGCATATGATTCTCCAAGTGGAGTGTATGAACACTGGATATACCGTTGTTGGAATTGTTTGGTGATGCTTGGGGACATTGAAGATTGAGATTGATTAGTTGTTGTCGAGGATGGTGATCTAATGACCACAGTGTTGGCCACTCCTTTGGATTGGGAATTGGCAGAAGAAGAAGGTATGGAAGAAGGATCAGTAGTTCTTGCGTTAGTATTATGCAATTTGACCTTATCCTCTTCAATGGCACGGAGTTCGAGCTTTCGAGCCATGGTGAAAGCCTCGTCGAAAGTGCAGAATGTTTGAATTCACAAGGTAGAAGAGATGTGGCTGGCACATGCTCAAGAAAAGAGCTTGATGAGCTCAGGTTGAGGCAAGGAGAAGAGAGCTGGTTAATTAAGCCTCTCCAACGGGCGACAAAATTGACTATTGATTCGTCATCAAATTGCCTGATGGAGTAGAGGTCTATGATTGAGACTTGTTTGGTGATGTTGATAGAAAAATGGTTGAGAAATAATTGGGCAAGTTGAATGAATGAAAAGATAGAATGTTTGGTAAGAGAGCTATACCAGTCAAGGGCGGGGCCAAAAAGTGACATGGGGAACGTGCATAGAAGTAATGCATCGTCGTGGGCTATGAGATAGCAGGCATGTCTGAATGCCTGTAGATGCTGTTGTGGGTCTTCCTTACTCTGGAAATGAGTAAATTTAGGAAGTTCCCATTGGTTGGGGTATGGTCAGATTAGGATGGAGGGATGGATGGGTTCATTGCAAATTTGCTCATACGAGAGAGCATTGCGTGAACCAAAAATAGAGGTCTCGAGACTGGACATTTTGTCCATCAGCATTTTGATGAGATCTGCTAATGGATTGGTGAATGGGGCGCCCCCTAGGTTGTAGGGTGCTTGAAAGGCATTGAGAGGGGCATACGACGTAGTTGGTTATGCTTGTAGGGGCACAACATATGTGTAACTAGTTGCAGGGACAAAAGTGGAGGCCAAAGGTGGTTGGGTTATGGAAGTAGAGGGCATAAGTTGACTGGATACCGCCAAAGGTGGTTACATGGTGGCATTGGCAAAAGAGGAGATAGATGCTCCTGCATTTATGGGTGAAAGAGTGTGAGGGGTTGAGACAATCAAGTTTTGGTATGATGTAGAACTTGGTTAAATTGTGTGTGGTTGAGGGGGGAATGAAATCCCGATGGAGGTCGGTCTAAAAATAGATGGAGAGGCCAAACTTTGCATATTGGCCATGGTCGGGTTAACGGTTGAGGCAAAAGGCTGGGTAGCGGGTGGTGTTGATGTCATCGCCGCTTCACCTGAAAGCTCTCGCATTGGGTTTCTTGCGAGATAGTTTTGGAGGGCTGTGACATTGATGTCCAAGAATCTTTCGAAATCTTGGTCCCCTTTAGGGATGATGGGGGTCTGAGTCAGAGTCAATCGAGTAGGAGTTCTTTCGGTCTCCGAGTGGGACTCCATTATGGGACTGGTTATGGATCGGGAAGGCGAAAGCGATTGATGGCTAGCGTGGTTAAGAAGAGCCTTGGTTTGACTGCGCGTCAAAACCATTCAAGGCAAGAAGGGTCAGGTTCCAAAAATTGTGTTTTTCCAATTTCAGAAACTCAAAATGTGGTTTTGGCAGAAAAAGGGTCGGGTTTTAGGCTGCTATTTTGAAAAAAAGGGACTGTGACAGTAACCAACATCAGTTGAAAAACTGATGTCGGTGGGGATAAATAGCCGACGTCGATCAGATAACCGATGCCAGCGAGAAATGTTGCCAGCGTCAGTGGTAAAATCGATGCCGGTGACTGTGGTTTCCAAAAACTCAAAAGATTTGAAGATCCTTGGAAAAAAAAGAAGAAGAACGTCCTCACTAGCTCAAACAAGCAGATGGGAACAGAAAAATAGAAGAACACAAGCAGGTCTTAAGCGTTAAATCCTAAGAATCAACTTTTAGAATCCTGTTGGCTTATGCCTCAAAAGTGATGTTTGGGAGGTTGCCTGTTAGAATGGGTCCTAGAAGAGGTAGTCTATGGATGGTTTCAGGTTTGTTTAGGCGCTCAAGAAGTCTAGGTTAGGTTCCGTACATGGCATGGTGCTAAGGAGCAAGCTCCCCTCACTTCACGAGTCCAGTGGTAAGCTGGTCTCGCTTAGCCAAAATATACTTTCCCTAAAGATTAGACTCTGCCAGAGAACAGAGTGGGCCTTCCCCTTGGTGATGAAATCCAAGTAGGATTGCTGAGATGGGTAAGGTATCCACTGGGTGATGAAATCCCAGTCGGACCTTGTCTCAGGTGAGTTTGATGTTTGATTTGGTGCAAGTGGTTCAGTTGTGTAACATAAAATGGACTACGATTAATTCATGATGCGGTTATTAATTACTAGGTGTGGACTAAGAAATGCAAGCAAGCAGAAATGATATGCAACGTGTTTTAAGCCCAAGTCCAAATGTTGAGTTTGTATGAAGACAAATGGAGAAAGGGTTGAAGAATATGACTTTTGACTAGTTTGAAATGCAAGAAAAGAAAGAAAGGTTCTTTTTAATCCTGCTTATGATGTCGTTTAGAAGAGAAGAAAGAGGTGAAAAGGGAGAAACCTAATGCACCTATATGAACAGAAAGAAAAGGAACCCAAGGAAGACCCTAAGGTCCCACCGGGCATGCCAGAATGTTTCTATGCTATATTCACTTTCTACATTCAAAGAGAGAAATAAGAAACTAAGAAGAAATGGTCTAAGGCTTGTGTGTGCCTAGATGAAGTCATGCGCACCGTTATCCAGACGTCGTGAGAACTCCTCTTTGGTTGTGGAGGATGACACCTGCAAGAGAAAGAGACTAAGATGAAGAAGGCGTTAGATGAGGAGATGGTGGGTTGCCAAGCAAAAGCTTGATCCCAGAAGCAAAAGCTTGAGGAATGTCAACCCACTAGTCGATAAGAAGGATGTCTGATAAAAGACAGAATGATAAAATACTGAAATGATTGAAGACTGAAAAGGAAATGGAAGCAAATGCTTACTTGAATGTGGATATCGGCCTGGTCACAGTCGCCGACGTCGGTGGTCCTACCGGCGTTGGTTGTCAAGGTCTGTCGATGTCGATTAGTCTACCAACGTCGATTGGGGCAGTGGTCTCTGCGGTCGGCATCGGTCGGGGCAGTAATCTGTGGACAAAGTTTGGTCTAGTTTTTGGTCTGTGGATGGGTCTGAGAAAGGTTATGGGTCTGGTTGAATGGTCTGGGGGTCTGGGTCTGAGAGTCTGGTTGAATGGACAGAGTGTTGTAAAGGGATAGAGGGGCAGAAGAGGCCTTTCAGCATATTGAGGAAGAGCAGGTTGGGTCTAGGCTAACAGAGGTTGAAAATGGGCAGAAGGCTGAATGACAGATGAATTAAAAGAAATATAGAAATGAAAACAATAGCAAATACTTACCTCATATCTGCTGGAGAAAGAATGTTGTAGACTGCTTGTGCCTGTTGTTGGTGTTGCTGGTGTGAAGGACCTGTTGCTGGCAGAGAAGATTGATGCTGTTGCTGGTGCAGAATCCCTGTGAGAGGGAGAGTGAAAGGTCTAGTTTGAAGATTGGCAGATTGATTGGCAGAGTGGCAGATGGTCGAAGACTAAAGATTGAAGGATTCAAGAGTCGGATGAAGAGCAGGGGTGAAGGGAGGATAACGGACACAAAAAACCATTATGAAGGAAACTGACGCTGGCAATATCGCTGACATCGGTCGACAGTTGACCGACGTCGGCGATTGGAAGGCAAGAAAAAGGCTAAAAATATCCTTTCATCCATTTTCTCAACTGTCGGGTCAGCAAGTCCGAGGAAGAAACAGTCGAGAGGGGTTAAATGGGTGCGAGGATGAGGAATAGGTCATAAATGGGTCATGGGGGGATGAAAGGAATCCAAAGAAGGGCATCCTAGGGTGGTGAGGTGGCAAGGGAGAGAGAATTATTAACTTAAAATAAGATAATTATTTCAAATTAATAAAACATGGGTTAGGAGTGTCGAAGTGGACGAAGGGGACCAAGGGGGGATGACGACCTAGGGGGTAGACATGATTTCAGTGTCTACATGTACAAGAGTATGATGAATGGTTTAAGACCTTGTTGTCTAAACTATAATTTGAGATTAATGCTTTTCATCATGCATAATGGTTTGTGGGAGGATTTTTATTACCCTTTTGATGAACATTATCTCAATGGACCTTCACTAGCCCATGCAAGGCTTTGGAAGTTTCTCTCTGTGTTGAGGTGGTTAAAACAATTGATACTAGGATCAATATTTTTATGGAATCCTAGATAGCTTCAACGGTGTCACATATTGAGAAGTTGACAATCAATAATGCACATGATACACATAGTGGTGTTTAGTGTTTAGACTCTAAATTTGAAGGGCATATAGAGAGGAATTTACTAATAAGAACATTGGCATGGTACTTAAATAGATGTGTGAAATATGTCATGAGTAACATGATGTACACTCTTGTCCTCTTCTATAGTGATCCATGCACACTAAGGTGTCTGACTATTACAAGATCTATGATGCCTATACCCATGACATGAATGACTGTTATTTGATTATTGACATCCATGAATCATGAGTGTGTGGCATGTAGCAAACAATAAAGATAATGGTGGATACCATGGACAAAAAAAAGGATGAGGAAGAGGAGGTGGTTATTTTCCACCCAGGACATATTACAAATGTGGATCCCTAGAACATTACCAATGAGATTATCTATAATACCCTACGTGTGCTTTCTATAAAGAGGATCACTGATTGGAAGAGTGCCTTGACTTATACATGGCTATCACCAAAGATCAAAATCAAAAGGGTTCCAATATGATTCAAATTGATAAACCACATTAGTGTGCATGTTCTAGCATCCCTATAGTTTAACAATTAAATAATACCACTTATAGTGGGGGGTAGACTCAGTCTACCTCTAACCCCCTCAAGAAAGTGCAATGTGAAGAACCACAAGTAAGGAAGTATCCTAATGTCTAGTAGTAGAAAGATGTCCTTCAATATATGATGGGATTAATATAAGAAATTTAGGGAGAGATTTAGTTCCTAAGAGACAAATAAGTAACTCAGTGTGCTACTATGTAGAGGGAAGCTGAGCCTCAAAATGTGGCATGTGATGACTTTTAGGAGTTGTGTAAGTGAATGCTAGATGAGGATATTGTCCCATACCTAATCACTTGGCTTAAGAAACAAGAAAAAGTCCCAATTAAGGTTTAACCTCAAGTCACTAGGTAGATTGAGGATCGATGTTCGAATAATGCTTGGCAATAAGAAACTCCTAGTTCCTCTACTCCTCTAAAAGATAAATAAATGTTGGTTAATGTTTTCATTAATGGATGGGTAATCTAGGACATACTAGTAGACTTAGGCATAGAAGTGAATGTCCTCACCAAGTATGCATGGTGAAAGATGGCCAATCCATCACTAAAACCTTCACTTCATGCCTTGTTTATGGCAAATAAAACTTGTGCATTACCTATGAGGGTCCTAAAAAATGTAATAGTTGACATACTTGGCATGCCTTTCAAAGTGGATTTTGAGGTTTTGGAACTAGCTCAAGTTGATGATTACCCCACTCTATTGGGAAGATGTTAGTGCTATGAGAATAATGCAGACCTAAGTTATAATAAATGTCATATCAGTTTTGAGAACACTAATCAACATGTTATTATACCACTAAATCATGCATAAGGCCCCCCTTACATAGCCTATTAATGTTGATGAAGATATAAAACACATATATAACATGACTACAATGAATGATGAACAAAGAGATACCACTCCATATGGCATTATTTAGTGGTTAGATACTTAGTCCTTTTTTGACACTACAAGTAATGCTTGTAATTATTGGGCTCATAGTGACTATGACCTCATTGGTAGAGTGTGTAATATAATAAAAATCCAAGAAAATGTGCCATGCCAGTTAATTAAATGACATTGGTTCATTTGAATAATCACTAGCTAAGTCATGAGGGGACTTGTCATAGAGACACTGCTCAAAAGACTTGATGAGGCACCAAAGTTCCATGGATAGATAAAAGTTTGAGACTTAATTTAGTGCCTTGAAGAGTTTTACCACACTGATGAAGATCATCTTCGATCTTTAGTCCATATCTTTAATGACATAGCTCCATGATGGTGGTGAACCCATTGTGAATGAATCCTCCAGTGGGATCAAGTTCATTTAACCTTGTACCATTGATTCTATCATGATAACAAAATAAAGAGAATAATCAGTTACATTAGAGTACAAGCACCTAAGCCCCACATAGAAGATTTTGAAATAATGTGGATAAATGAGGAATCATACTTGCTAGAATATTTATGGGTGTATGCATTTTTTGGAACTTTACACACTTGGGCATGAGCATGGTATGCTCATAAAGAACAAAACATGGGTACTAGGTTCTGGTATCTACTAAAGGAGAATATGAACTTGACACTATCCTATTATTCACCAAGGATGGATTTGTGCCTCACTCTTTAAGCCATGTGTGAATCAATTATCAATAACCCAAGTCCCATGAAAGACTACCTGATGAGTATCCATCAAGACCCTAAGAAGCCCCTATACCTATTCAATTAACCATCAACATACTTAGTTCCTATGCCCGTACCAGTCCCTGATTAAGACTGATAGGAATAAATTTCTTCAGGGAAACAAAAGCTCATGTTACAAGTGGAAGAAGTTGAAGGATCCAATCCACTCAACCCATTATCTAACCATTTATATGTTCTTATGGATGTTATCACAAGAACTATTTAGGACATAGGTGTCGATATAGATAAACCCTAAAATGGGTTTATTTAGACTATTTAGTGTAACATCAGAATAGAACAAGAACCAAAGATGGATATGGTAGGAAATTATTGCACTGACATAGATTTTTCAAAAATATTTGAGTTACTAAAAGAATATCAAGATGTCTTCCTAAGAAATTATAGTGAAATGAATAAAGTCCACCCATCTTTGGGGAAAATGCATATCATTCAAGTTGACAATACTTGACCAGTTAGAAAATGATGTTATAGAATGAATCCCTATCTCTGGGTGTGCATAAAGAGGAAATTGATAGCATGTTATGTACCGGATTAATCACCCCCACTAATGAATCTAAATGGGTCAGTCCCATGGTGATTAATATCAAGAAGGATGGATGCATCCATATTTACATGGAATATCAAGTGCTTAATGTATATTGTATAACTGATACCTTTCCAATGCCATTTATGGAGGAAATCCTTGAATCTATTGCTAGATGTGAGGTATATACCTTCATAGATAGCTTCTAGGGGTACCATCAGGTCCAAATAGTTGAAGAAAACCAACCTAAGAGAACATTCACCACTGAATGGGGATCCTCTACATATACTATCATGCCCTTTAGGTTGAAAATGCCTGAGTAGTGTTTTCATGAATATCAATTGAATCCTTTAAGGAATTCATCCACAAGCTCTTTCAAGTCTATTTAGATGATTAGACATTTTATGGTTTAGTCAAAGACCATTGTTCTAACATGAGGCTTATACTTGATCATTATCTATTCTTAAAAATCTAATTGAGCTTAAATAAGTACCTATTTACTACACCTTTTGGTGTGCTTTTAGGACATTATTTGTAAGGAATGACTTCTGGTAGACCCATTAAAGGTATTTGTTATTCTTTACCTCCTAGCACCCAAGAATCAACACAAGGTTCATGACTTTTTAGGTCATATGGGTTACTATAAAAATTTCATCCATAGATATGGAAAGATTAATATGCCCCTAGAGGAACTTTTAAATCATAATGAGCATTTCATATGGACATACTCTTGTAAAGAGCCTTTTGAAATACTAAAGGAAAAGCTAGTCATTGTTCCTATCCTCTAGTTCCCTGATTAGACAAAACCATTCCATGTCCATGTTGATGTGTTTAGCATGGCCATTGGTGCAATCCTTACACAACTAGGTGAAGGTCACCTAGATCATCCATCTATTTTACCAGTAGGAAGCTCACACTAGCTAAAAGAAATTGTACCGCTACAAAATGCAAAGCATTATCGATGGTCTACACTTTATAGATGTTCAGACAAAACCTATTATCCACTCCTTTTATTTTCTACATAGATCATGAGGATTTGAATTACCTTGTAAATAAACTTGTACTACATGTATGGATCTATTAATGGATTGTGTTGTTCCAAGATTTCTAATTTTCCATTATGGTGAAACCTGGGAAAGCCAATTGTGGACCTGATCACCTATCTTGGATCAAGAACAAAGAACCACTACATGCCATAGAAGATGATCTTCCTGATGTACAAATATTTTGCATTACTTGGGTACCTAAATATTTGGAAGAAATTATATCATTCTTAACCACTAGGTCCATGCTCAACTGTCTCACCTCGTAAGCTAAAAATCAACTTGCAGTCTATGTCATACTCTTTCAGCTTATCAGTGGAGATATTTACAAAATGGGCCATGATGAAGTTCTTAGATGTTGTGGAATGAAACATGAGCAACTTGAGTTAATCCATGAAGTTCATGAGGGTATCGTAGGTGGACACTATCCTAGATAGGCTATCACATGAAAGGTTTTACTAATTAGAATATGGTGGCCAACTTTTTTCCAAGATGCTAAAGCATATGTTACATAATATGACATATGTTAGTGCATAGATAAATCTAACCAAAGGGATGCCATTCCTCTATGACCCATTCCTTATCAAGAACACTTTGAGAAATGGGTTATTGATTTTGTTGGCCTCATCACTCTAGTAGGATGATGAATAGGTTCTTACTACATCATTATAGTAACTAACTACCTTACACACTAGGTTAAAGCTACACTGATAAAGGATTATACCGCTACTACTATTGCATTATTCATCTAGTAAAATATCATAGCTTAGTTTAGATGTCCCCTGAGTATCACCAATGATCACATAACCCACTTTTTGAATCAAACAATTTGCATCTTGTTAGTTGAGTTCATGATTGCGCACCACAAAATAAAACCATATCATCCACAAGCCAATAGAATTATTAAGGATTTCAACAAGCTCCTAGGTACCATACTAAGATCTATAATGTTGGTCAAAATGATTAGGTTGATAGGGTATCTATACTACTATAGGCTTACTGAACAACTTATAAGTGCCTAAATAAAAGCACACCATTTAATTTGGTGTATGACCAAGAGGAATTCTTACCAGTTGAGCTTTTAGTACCATTTCTACATATAGCATGAGTAGGATAATTGGATGAAGAGTCATCCTTGAAAATTCACCTAGACACTTTATTTAAATTGGATGAAGCTCATTTCCTTGCTCATTGGAGCCAAGATGTGGAAAAGTGCAAGTAGAAGGCATCTCATGATTGCCATGTGAAGAAAAAACCTTTTTCTCTAGGAATCAAGGTCTTGTTATATGACTCTAAGTTTGCACTCCACCTTGGAAAGCTTTGAATCCACTGAGATGGCCCTTTTATAATGCATAGCATTTGACCTACTAGATTATGTCAGTTACAAAGGATGGATGGCTAATTCTTTCTTGAGAACTATAATAGAAGCCAACTTCGGTCATATTTCACTTCTGAATAGATGAAGTATTGTAATCAATAAGGCTTGTGCTATTAGTTTAGAATTTCTTGTTTTCAATAAAAGTGTTGCCTTTATTACATGCAATTTCTCTTTATGTATTTTTATTTCAAAGTTTTGGTTATCTTTTTGTGGAGGACCATGACTCATTTTAGTGTGGGGTAAGAAGTCAAGTATTGATTAAAAATTAAAGCATGTAACTTACCTAAGCATGAGGGTTAAGTAGGTGTGCAAGGTACATGGGTGCATAAGATTAAGGTGCACAAATAAACTAGGCATGAAAGGTGTTAAAGACATGAAAGACAATTAAGGCACGTGAGCTATGAAGCCTAAGGCTAGGGTGTTCCTACCATAAGTTTGAAAACTCAAAAGAGAGTTGACTTTTACCTCACAAAAAGTGTAGGATAAAACTATCATCCACTTTGAAGAAAGGCATGAGATGAGACATTTTATTAATGTAGAGAAAGTAGTTATGACAAGTAATGGGCTAACAATGTGATGTGATAAATACTTTTAAATGCATTAATTACTAAAGTGAGGATCCAATCATGGTGGATATTAGGGATCTACATTAATGACATGAAGTGATGGGTGATATGAAAGTATTAATGACGAAGAACCCCCATTGAGCTTATTAATAGGCAAGTTAAACTCTTTTTACACTTTACATTTTCAATTACTTTGAGATTAATAGAGTCAAAGAACAAAAAATTACCAAAGATGAGTCAAGAGAATCTAGAGCTAAGCAAAGTGAATTCAATTCCACAAAAACCTACATAGGGCATTGTAAAGTTGAGGATAGGTATTAAAATTCTAGTTACATGAGAGAAACATAAGGTAGTACCAAAAGTTATAGGTTGTAGGTTCATTATTAGAGAGTGTACAAGCTCAAAAATAAGAAACAATCATTTATAACCATGTATTATTTTGAAATGTTGGACGACCATGCATCAACCTTTGGGCTCCTCAAAGGGTGATGTGGCCTAAGAAAAAGGCCAAAAGGATTGAACCCTTACCAACAATACCAAAGGAAGAAGATGTGATCAAAGGAGATTGGGTTCCTGTTAGGGAAGAAAACTAGAAAAAATGTTAGTGCATAGAAGAAGAAGAGGAAAGTATGATGCACAAAACAAATAAGGCTCAATCATCCTTACTTTAAAAAGCTCAAATGTCCCCACCCCCATCTCTGATGATTAAGGAAATGTAATATCTAGAATTAGTATTGTACATAGAGAACTGGGTATCTAAGGTTTCCACTTGTACCATATTTGACTATAACCATCACTAACTTGGGAATGAGGTTGAGCTTCAAAATCACTATTGGGTCAAGACTAAGAACACTAGGAACCAAGTAGTGTTTGATATTATGATCTTCAACAAAATGAACTCTACAGGTTTGTTTTATCTCTTCAATTTACCATACTTTGGTAAACCCATAGAGACATTTCAGTTCTTTCTCTTATCCATTCATGAAGACTACATTTATTTCATCAGATGCAATATGAAGATCATTCTTGAGAGGATCAACAAGTTTACAAGATTTTAGTACTTAGGGTTAAGCATGATTGATGATTTGGTAGGCACTGAGGAGGTTCAAAAGACCACCATGGTGTTCATGTACCATAAGTAGGGCCACACCATGCATATCAAAAACCTATAGGATCCTGCCCTTTGAGTTGTGGCACAGATCATTATAACAAAGATTGGTGGGGCTGATTGATGGAAAGAGGTCAACATGGTGCACCTCTATATTTCCCACCAAGTCATATAAGGGTTGAAGTATAATTAGGATATGTACTTCACCCAAAAGATTATTGAAGATGCAAAGAAGACCCATTAGATGCCTAAGTATAGGTTCCCATGGGGGTATTCCTTGTCTTAATGTTTTTTTTATGAGATTGGCATATTGGACTGTAACTCAGGAGTGTTGAAGTGGTTATACCCTCCCATGCACAAGTCCCTTATTGAATTATACAAGCATACCCCCAACACATCACCCCATCATACAAGATCAAGATAAGGTACTATTTAAATAAAATGAAGATGATGTTTGGGAATGAGTGGTGCATCTTGAAGGACTTGCCCCTTTGGCTATGGAGCAAGTGTAGTTTATCATGAAGTAGCACTTCTCCCTAGCATTCATCAGAATGAACCCTCCCAGAGAGATCTTTACATGGATCAAGTTATCACATGCCTTCTTCATGTGGTACTTTATAGATTCCATTAATCATATATACAACACACAACCCATTATTTTGGAGGCTAAGAGAATACACTTAGAGATTCACACTCTCTATAAAATGTCTATCTATCTAGGTAAGAAGGCCTACCAAGAGAAGAGGGAGATGGACTTGGTGGATATCAAGGTAAAGCAGATAATGGTGGGTGATCAAGTGCACTACTTTTTGTATATAATACAGCCTTAAAGGGATCCCCAAGCCAAAAACCTTAAGGAAAAGCTCCCAAAAGAACCCCCATTGAAGGAGAAGTGGCTAGAGCCTAGTGCTAGCACAAGTGGACAATAGGCTCCATAAAAGAAGAAAAATATGGCCTAGGCCCCTTCACCATGCCCATATCCTTTGTTTCCATCTCCACCTTGCCCTTATCCATCTTTAACCTACCCCTCTCCATCTTCACCATGCCCTTCACCACTGCTCCCTTCTTCTCCTCATCCCTCTCCTCCACTTTTACCTCCACCTTCTCCACCACCTCCTCCTCTACACTCTCCTCCTAAAGTAAATCCACAACCATATCCCCCAAGGGATTATACTTTAGGTACTACACACTAGTGAACCCTGAGGCTAACACCTATATAAGAAGTTCCTACTATGTAATTGGAAGCATCCAAATCCAATTTTGAGAAGACCCCATCTTTGGTACAGGAGGAAAAGGTCACATTTGATGACTCATTGCTTGATGCTAAACCACTCTATGGTAAACAATGGGAAAATGATAAATAAGAAATGAGTGAGATGTCTACTAGTAGCCATGAGGAGGTCAAACTAGAATGTGACCCTAGTAAAGGGAAGAGATTAGATGAGACCACAAAAGAGCTTGATGATGATGCAATTGGCAATGTGCACAAATGATATCAATTTGGCATCCCTGACAAGATGTTGTATCTTTGGACATAATTTGTATCTAATGAGACAACCTTGGAAATAAGGAAATAAGTGTCCTTCCTACTCGATATATACAATGAGGAGTGTGAGTTTGAACTCCCCCAAGATATTTTTTCCTTAGGATCATATTCTCTAATGCTACTAAAACCACTATGGGTGGATCTTCAAAAGACCCCCCCTCTTTTAGAAAGTGAATCCTTTTTGAAGATAGCCAAGGTCACACATCATAATATTTTTTTAGATTTTAATGCATACACTATCGAGAGGAAACATGCAAAAATTGTGGGCATGTATAATAAAGAGGTTGCAGAGAAACAAGTTGTCAAGGAAGTGGCCACATTGAAGAAACAAATCTAAGAGGCCATAGAGGAAAAATTAAGGGCCTTAAACTCTAAAAGATAGTTTTGAAAGAAGAACCAATTTTAATAGATGGCATACCTCTTGATGGGGATGCCATGGGAAAGATAGAGACATTAGTAAACCTTTTTCTCAAATGATGCAAGGAGAAACCCATACTGAAAGATGAGGGATTAAAATTAGCAGAGCAGTTCACCACAAAAATAAAAGTATGCAAGCATGCCCTAAAGAGGGTTGGGGAGATTATCCCCATTTTGTATGAAATTTTTGTGTGACTTGCATGCCTAATTAAAGTCCTGGAGGATTGGATCCAAGCTAAAAAAGCCTAGAGATAGAAGTTGGCTAATGTTGCACTCTTAATAAGGGATTGCAAAGAGCATTCCAAGGCATTAAAGGATGTGGAGATGATGGAGGATACAATAAACACACATCACGAATAGATGAATGTAGTTTTTTTATCCCTTTAAGGACATATTGATAAATAGGTCTCCACACTTGAAGACATCTAGAAAGATACTACTGCATCTTTAGATGGATTGGTCAAGAAGGCCAATGAGACGTCCAACCAAATCAAGGAGATGAAGAAATAGAAGGGGGGCATAGAGTAAATAACTACTAAGGTGTTTGAGGCATTGTCACATTAGGATAATAAGAAAAAGGAGAATGAGCAAATAAGACTTGAATTTTTGATAGAGGTCATTAGCATGACTTAGTTTGGGATAGACTAAGATCATAGTGTGGGGTAATGTTAGCCCCAAATTTTGTCTAAGTATTATCAATTTTTGTCATGGGACTGACATGGGATGGAAGGACTATAGCATGGAAGGACCATGGCATATATATTGGTAGGCATAAAATCACCATGGCATGTAACCTATAGGGCATGAGGGGACAATGATGTGAAAGGACCAATGTGAGAGGACCCAATCAAAGGAGAATGAGTCACAAGGAACCTAAGGACATAGGACTCAACATAGAATTAGAAGACTAAGGGAGTGTGTGGGAAGCAAGAGTAGTTAAAAAATGATTTAGATGGGTCACCTAGACCTTAGTGATAGGAATTTTTTCACTGACCTACAAGGAAAGGAATATATGGTAGTAAATATCTAGCATAGAGTGAGGATATGGGGGCATAAAGGCGTAGGTCTTTAGGAAGAACTAGTTGTTGAGCACCATGAATCTTAGTCTATTGAGAGTTCATTGGTGAATTATTCTTACCATTAATGATTGTAAACACTTGGTCAGGGTAAAACAAGTATAAATACCCCTATTGTAAAGTACTATGGTGACATATTTTTACCTTTTTTGATGCTTAAGCATAATATATGAAGTAGTTAGTTTTATCAACTTCTTATGTTCATGGTGATTGGTGTCATATGAGTTTAGTATAGTGATTAGGCCTAATGTTACTTCTTTCCATATTTAATTTTCTTCTAAGAATTAACTTTGAACTATAAATGGCACTAATTTGCATAATTATGGTAATCAATCTTAGAACTCAAAAGATCAAAATAGTATATCTCTACTTATATAGGGTATCTAATTAAAAACATATTGGACTTTAAGAGTATGACTAAGTATTGTTGTGTAAAAAAAACCTATGCAAATAGGTTCTAAGCTACATGCTTTGGGTGAGCATGCAGGACCTCAAAATTTCATGAAAGGGCCAACGCACTAGCTTATTGGGCTAGACTTCAGCACCAGAGCTATATTTACTAAAGAAAACCCAACAACTGCACTACTATGTTTTCATATGTGTGTTTAATAGATACTAGTTACAAACATTGGTATCAAGACACTTGTCCACAAAGAGACCAGATTGAAAGTAATCCCTTTGAAATCATAGAGCCTTCTTTTATGCTTGACTTTTCCTTCTTTTGGAGTTTTTTAAAGATCTACCCACTTTAGCATAGGTTTTATCCATCTAACTTAACTAGGTTTTAACTTTCTTCTAGGTTTCACTCACCCATTCACACCCAATTGACTAACTTGCATGCTCAGCCTATTATTCCACCACCTAGTTGTTCAACCCATACTTACAACTTATGCCCTAGAGTGGAGTTTATCTCCATTGAGATAATAAAATATTAGAATTTACCTCACTAAATTTTTACTATGCATTAAAATCACATCAATAGAAAGTAAATTTGGTGCTAAAAGGAGGGCATAACCATTGTGTGATTTTCCCTAGACAAGGTTGTTCATTACATTTGAGTTATACTCGAGACACCCAAGAGAGTAAATGGATCTAGAGCCCAAATTCATCTTATAGTTTCACCTTTGTTGATCCATCAAATGCCTAAATCTGCATTAGTTTTCCCCACCATACCCTAGGTTAGGACACCTTCTCCAGTGAGAAACATCTAGCCTGTCAATCATCTTATGGTTCATCGTTGGTTAATTAGAAACACCATTGTAGTCCTAGGAGATGTTCATGATTTACTAAGGAATTCAGAGAATTATCTACCTTCTTTCTCCCCTTCAGGAGGAAGAATGGTAGAGGATCATATCAATTCTTTCAAATTTACTTTAATATTGATGAATATTACTAATGAAGATGTTTCATGAAGGATTTTATCATTCACATTACAGGATGTTGCTTATGATTGGTTCCTCAATTTTAAAGAGAACTTGATTACTTCATGGAACTCATGTCAAAACACTTTTATTGGTCAATTTAGACATGTTACTAATCTAAGTGTGGTGTATCAACTTTTCACCAGTATGAAGAGGGAGCCAAATGAGTCAATACAATATTTTAATGCAAGTTTTTTTCTAAGATGTACAATTGGTTAAGTGTTGCATATAAACCACAAATCAAACTAGCACTCAAAATGTATAAAAACACCCTGAATCCAATTACTTTGGTATTTATATGAAGAGTTACTATTACTAACACTCTATTACTAGCCTATGAATAAGTGATCAATGTTGATAGGAATATAAATCCTCAAATACTAGGAACTCTTAGCCTCAATGATAGTTTCCCAACTTTGAATCCAATGCCTCATGTGAATCAGAATGTTCCAACATTTAACTAGAATCAGTTGTATGCACTACCTCATATGATGCAACATACACTGAGTCAAAATTATTAATTCTTGAAAAACTCTACATAAATGAATGGTTACCATCAAAGTCAACATTTGATTTCATACAATATCCTAGTTGCCCATGGTGTGGATTCTACAAAATAAAAATTGGATTCTATACAAAGGATGGTTCAAAATCTAATCAATGATTTCTTGAGCATGTAGAGGAAGATAGGAAATGTTAGTGGTCCAAATAATAATAATAATAATTTTATATTTTAAATGTATAAATATGCCTTTCAATGAGACTATAAATAATGAAAAACAATAACTATCCAATAAGTTGTAAGAGATCAACACAGTGGAGACAACTCTACCCAATTGGTGCATGGCTCATAACACATCACAACATGGTGAGCTTGACTATTTTGAGTTCTGTGCAGTGTTTAAAATATTCCAAAGGAAGATGGTGAGGTAATATTTAATGAATAACCCACCAAATTCCCCCCATGATGTTAGTTACTTAATCACAACTATGATATTTGAAAATCATGAGTTTCCTTTCCGAAGCAGAGATGACAATGTGCCATAAGACAACTTGAATGAGATACATGATTTCTCACAGTTCTAGAGAAGAAATTATAATTTGAGGAATAAACAACCCTTCACTACATCAACTCCTCCAAACCCTATGACTATTCCCCTAAATCTGAAGGTTTATAATAATCTACCTCTTCCAAAAGGGAATGATCAACTTATGAATAGGGAAGAATAGAGCAAATGAGGACACAACATCATTGAATACATGAAGAAGATAAAGGTGAACATCACTCTTCATGAATTGGTTTAGATAACTGAATATGAGTATCTCTTATGGAGGTCCATTATAAGTAAGTCTACTGTAGAAAATTTAAAAGCCTCTCATACCAAATTTATATACAAGAGTAAGCGAAAAGTTCTTATTTTCTTATTAACTATCAAAGCATTTAGCAAGAATATACATAATTATTTAGTTGATTATGGAGCTTCAGTCACTATAGTACTAACTTCTATTTTCAAAAATATAAAATTAACTCTAAGCCCATCCAAGAGGATGGATTCACAGTTGGACAAAATAATGGTGCTTGTGGTTGGCAAGTGATGCAACAACATCACTCTTAAGGAACCATTTTTATCAAATTTTTGGTTTTTTTAATTAACATAGGTTTAATAATGCCTTGTATGGAATTATAATTCCCCAAGAATGTTTATGTTTCAATTTGGTAGTCTAATAATGCATCTAGGTTGTCTAATTATCAATTTTTGGATTTCTTTCCAAAACTAGTGTGTTCAAAAATTTGAATTTATTATGTGTTTAGGACTTGAAGGGGTATGTGTAAGGTTTGAAAAATAATTTAAATATTTTTAAAATGTCTTTATATACCATTTGAATCATGGACAAGGGCCAAGGTGGTATAGACCTTGGAACTCAACGTTGGTGTTTGGTCACCTTTCAAACTTGTCATTTAACCATTGTTAAACCTCTCCAAGTAGTTTAAAATAGTTATCTCCATAAAAAAGGTGAGGATTTAGAATTATATATGGGTGGTTCATGATTTATTTTTTATAAAACTTGAATTAATACAAGCAAGAAGACCATGTTTAAGGAATTGGTGGTCAGACCCCTGTTTTGAGTATCTTGTTTAAGTTGTAGACTGTATGTTTCAATATTTTTGATCAATAGAATTTTATTTTTTTGTTATACTCTTAAAATATTTATTTGAATGTTTTTTAAGGATATTAAAAGTTTTTCATAGTGAATAATTTATCTCAGATATGCAAAAAGGAGAACCCTGATTAAATATGTAGTTACAGACCCTGAACTGAGTTATTGAACCACCTACAAGCTAAGTTTTCAAGATCATTAAACAAAAGGATTAATGAATAGATCAAGAATTTTTTTTAGCATGTAATTATTATTTTTCAAGGTTGAATATTCATATTTATCAAGGAAACCATTGGTACACAATCATCTACAAATTAGACCCTTATTTCCTATAACACATTTTGCGTAATGAGACTATATGCTTATTCTATCCAAGAAATGAATATTAAATGTAATTATAAGTTATTTTAAAATTTATGTAAGATAATTTAAGGTATTTATAATCTCCACAAATTTTTATTTATCTTGGTTATGTGTTTGATTTAACCTACAAGGACACATGGTTGTTTTATTTAGATAAGCATAGTTTGATTTGGTTGATGTAGACAGTGGATATATCAACACTTTATAATGATTTGAAAATTTAACCATGGTAAATATAGTGATAAAAAAACAATTTTGGTAATTTGAAACCCAATAAAATTATTATAGTGGATTTTTTTGTGCTCTCAGGTAGTGATAGTGATCGAAAAGCCCTAATCTAGGGTTTCATCCATAACTCACATTTGAACCATAAAAATCTCACAAAAATTTGTGGTCTGATAAATTTGAGGTTCCATAATTGATTATTAGGGTTTTAAAATTATACATATTCATGGGTATGTATTTTATTTTATTTTCTTGTGTTTAGGCTTGAGGAGGCCTAATTGAATAGGGCTAGTAGCTAGAAAGAAGGTCTACAAAGAAACTTAGACCTTGAAAATTTGTACACAAGTGGGTTTCAATAAAGGGTACTCAAAAATATATTTATTTTATCCAAAAACATTATAAATTTTCCATACAATCAATAAAATAGGGTTATTAGACAAGATGAAGAACCTAGTGAGTTTGGTCTAGAGATCAAGAGCAAGACTAAAGGAGAGAAATCTCTACATCATAGAGCTAAATGATATAGGCATTAAATTTACATATAAGATACATGTGTATATGACTATATACATACTCATGGTAGATATACCATAGGGATATGGACTAATACTAAACAAATATTAGTTAAAGATGCTAAACAAGTATGCAGTAACATACTTCTCTCACATTTGGTTACCTTGGAGAGGTATTCCAAATCAATTTTGAATTGATTGATAATCAAAAATGAAGTATCTCATCATGAAATAAAATTATAAAAATGACTAAGTTATAAATCTCCTAATATTTGGATTTATACCTTTACAATGAATAATGAGGCCCAAAGGATAGAAATCTGAAAACCTTCCCAATTGTGGACTCTCCATTTTGATGGTGAAAAATAAAATTAGGCATCAATCACTGTTATTGAACTATTTAAACCACCAGGTAAAAATTACCTGGTAGCTTATAGGTTGTAATTTCCATGCACTAAAAATATATTAGAGTATGAAGAACTAATTTTGGGACTACAATTCACTCTAAAAACAATGTTAAGAAATTAATAATATATGGAGATTTAGAGCTAGTGATTAATTAGGTTAAAAATAAAAACTAGTGTAAATTATAATATCTTAAGAGATATAAACACTAGATCTGGGATTTGATTGAATCATTTGATGTATTAACATAGTAGCTATTCATAGGGAATATAACTAGGCTACTGACTCACTAGTTTCTTTAACTACAATCTTGGCACCATTACAAGAGTCTAAGGTACACAAGTTTTCTATTGAACTCATGCCTTGCCCATTAATTCTTGATAACGTATAAAAATTTCCAAGTGTTTCATGATGATCATCAGATTGTCCAATTATTAACCAATTTAGGGTAATTTAAATCTCAAATCATTGATGATAAAGAAATAATTTATCTATGCTAGGAGGAACTAGGAGTTATTCAAATCAAAGAAAATCATCTTACTTTAGGGATGGTTTCTTTGGATAGAGAATTTAATATAGATCCCCAATCTCAACAGTTTAGGTAACCTAAAGTCAATGAATCTGAGTTCAACAAGGAGAACTTGGGGGATGAGATTGATCCACGCTATTTCAACATTAGTCTCAACTGCACCCCATAATAAAGACAAATGGTGAAATATTTTCTCATCTAGTATAAAGGTGTGATTGCATGTACCTATAAATACTTAAAGGTTTTCAATATTAGGGTCATAACTCATATAATATCACTAAATCCAAACCATAATCCATTCATACAAAAACAAATATTGGTCAATCCCATATTGGAACCACTCATTCAAAAAGTAGTAGAGAATTTGTTTAATGTTAGGATAGTGTTCCCTATCAGACACTCAACTTGGGGTTCCAACTTGGTTTCAGTCAGAAAAATTAGTGGGGAAATCAAATAATGTGTTGACTTTAAGAACCTAAATAAGGATTTTTAGAAAGACAACTACCCTCTACCTTCCCTAGATGAGGTGATCTAGTTAGTAAGTGGTTCTATAATGATATCATTTTTGGATAGGTTTTTAGGATATAACCAGCTACTAGAAAAATATGAAGACATGATGAAGATTTCATTTACCATGAAGTGAGATACTTATGCATACAAGAGGATGACTTTAGGTATAATTAATGTAAAAAATACCTTTTAATAATCCACAAACCACGTATTTCAAGGGATGATATGTAAATGCATAATTATTTATATGGATGACCTCACTATTTTCTCAAAGAATAGAACCAATCATGTAGGCCACCTATAATCAATCTTTGAAAGATGCATAAGGTTTGGCATCCTTATAAACACTAAAAAGAGAATATTTAGTGTTATTAAAGGAAAATTTTTAGGGCACATCATCACCAAGGATGGGATAACCATTGATCTGAGCTGAATTTAAGGGATTTCCAAGATTGAGTTCCTAAACAATAAGAAATAGCTCAATTCTTTCTTTGAAAAGATAAATTTGTGAGGAATTATAAGGTTTGATATAAATTTTTAGACCTCTAAATGCAATTCTTAAGCAAGATTCAAAAGTAGAATGGACACCAGAGACCCAAAAATATTTTCAAGACATCAAGGATGCCATATCTTAGGCTCCAATGTTAATAAACCTGGACTTCAATAAGGACTTTTTATTAAACTTGCTTACTTCCGATCATACAATTATTTTTGTGCTTACCCAAAATAAGGATGAAATTGAGCACCCTATTGCATTCATGAGCATAAATTTGAAGGAATCAAATCTCAAGTACTCCATGATAGACAATAATTTTTTTGCTCTCATCAAAGTGGTAAAGAAATTTAGACATTACATCTTTAGAAATAATATTAGCACTATTGTGCTAGAACCTATTGTCAAACTCACTTTATAATATAATGAATTGGGAGAGTGCAGAGGCAAATGGATGGAAATTTTTTAAGAGTTTGATATAGAAATCAATCCTATAAAAATAGTCAGAGGATAAGGCATAATTTAGCTTATGAGTGAGCCTAACTTATGCATCACCATGGAGGAGGTCTATCAGACCCAAGTATCTAGAAGATAGTGGTACACTGATATCATTTAGTATTTACTCATAGGTACTTGTCCCTCAAAAATCAATAAAGAATAATAGAGAGCATTGAGGCTCAAATTTTCTCACTACAAGATCAGAAAAAGAATCCTCTATAGAAAAACTATGAAATCTTGGAGAACCTACACTAGAATATTGGTAGTGGTCATCTATAGAAACACCATAACACATAACATTCTTTTAATGGGCTACTATTGGCCAACAATCTTCAATGAATCACATGCCCATGTAATAACATTTCATGAATGCCATGTTTAAAAAAAAAAAAGATGTGCATGCAACAATGTGGTTGAAGTAAGGCCATTTTTTCAATGGGGCTTGGATTTCATCTATGTCATAAACCTAAATTATTTAGCTATCCATAAATATTTTCTCACATCTATAGATTAGTGCACTTGATAGACTGAAACAGTGGATACAAAACATTCCAAAACACATGATGTAATTAGTTTTCTAGAGGAAAACATCACAACTATGTTTGGTACCCCCATTTCCTTAGTTTGTGATAATGGACCAACATTCCAATTAGCTAAGTTCATTGAATGAGCCCATGACAATCAAATCACCATTAGGTCTTCTTTCAATCATTACCAATAAGGAAATGGATTAGTTGAATTAACAAATAAAAACCTAATTGATGCCATTAAAAAGTTATCTATATAAAAACCTAGAGAATGGCATCATCTACCAAAATATGCATTATAGTTAGACTAAAAAAGATTTAATCAAGCCCTAAAAGCTTCACCTTACCTGATAGTATATGGATGCCAACCAATACTACTAATTATACTCAAATTGCCAACATATCAATTTATGTAGGTGTACATGGAACCAAGTAAGAAAGTAAAGTCCTATTTATTAGATATAATAGAGATGGAAGATTCAAGGAATGAAGCCTTGCTTAATTTTGGTAAACATTAGGACTTGGTCAAAAGGTGGTTTGACAAAATAGTCAAATTTAAAGCATTCAAAATATCTAATCTGAAGCTTCTATGGGACAAATCCAATAAAAAGAAAGGACAACATGATAAGTTTACCCCTTATGGATGAGACCTTACTAGATATAAAAGATATTGGGTAATAATACTTTCTATTTAAGTGACCTCAAAGGTAATGAATTGATATATCTAGTTAATGGGAAATTTTGGAAGCACTAATTTAGGTTGTACCATCTGGAGATGTTCTTGAATGACCACAAGTGATGAGTTAGGGGTAGGAATAGGATAGATTTAATGATTTAATAGTTACATCTCTTATTTTCTATCATTTTATTTCTCTAAATTAGTTTTAGGATTTCTATATTAGGCTTTCCTATTTTCAACATTTTACTTTCCGTTAGCTTAGTTCCCTATTTTATAGAATAGTTATCTTTATTTTTTGTGGCAATCAGATTGACCTCTCTTGATATCACTAAGATAATATCTAATTCACTAGTCTTTTCATCCATGCTTAAGTTAATGAATGTTGAATCCATAACAGAGGTTATAAAATAATAACAAGTGTGGGAAGGACATAAAATAGAGCACACAAACTAGCTTTGTTTTTAGGTTTGACACCCTCATGTCTAAGATTTTTGAAATTTGGGTATGCAACATATAAATTAACCATGGTTATATCACAATTGAATACCTCTATTAGGTATGTAAAAGTTTATCTCATTACTCCAAACAAATTTAAAAAGTTTTCTCATATCTTCAAATCAAATACACTTCTCATTTTAATACTTGTTTAAGATAATAACCATTGATATAAATATAGCTAGCAGGGCCATTCTGGTAAATCCAATTTTCACATACACTAACTCACCATGGTTCCCATCATCATTATTTTACTTGAAATCTTAAAAAAAGGACCAATGTGTCTGAAAGAGTGATCAGTAAACCCAAAATAAAATATAAAGGTGATCAAAGACTCACATGATGAATAAGATTAATGTATCATGCATCATGAAAGAATATGAGGGAATAAAAGGAGAAACCAAAGGTATCTTTGTTGAGGCTATGTATGCCTAGATGGAAGTAGATTAATGTCTGTGATCCCTTAATTTCAATATGCATCAATAAAAATCAAAATGAAACCTACAATTTATTTCAAATCCTTGCTAAAATATTCAAGACAAGGGTAAAGTAAATCACTTCATCACAGATAGATCTAAGGTATGGGCAAGGCTAGTATGTTGTGTGAAGAAATTAAGAGTCTCTTTCATGTTTATATTTCAATTATTCATCACAGATAGATCTAAGGTATGGGCAAGGCTAGTATGTTGTGTGAAGAAATTAAGAGTCTCTTTCATGTTTATATTTCAATTATTCTCTTTGGGTATGATTCATGTTTTATTTGGGGTTGTTAACTAAAAATTATAGGATCTTGAATACTCGAGAGTATTCCCCCTGCCATTCACCATTTGTTGTACTCAACAACCCCCCCATTCTTTTTTTATTTTTTTGGATAAGGACCCACTAAAAGTTTGAAAGGTGTAGTTCTACTTTGAAAATCCATTTCATCCGCATTTATATGTGTATTTATCAAGCTCCAAATTTAAAAGTTCTTATTATTTTTGTGGATAACTATTATTCAATATAAATTCAATTAGCATTTATTTTTTATCTGGGTTTTTACTTTGTGATTTATTCAAACCAATCTATTAATGGTCTTTGGGATTTTTAAATATATACAGGTTTTTGCATTTGGGTTTCGTGCATTTTTCACTTTGTAGGTTGTGTATTTCACATTTTAGGTCTTCAAATTTTCTACTCACATATTTTATTCATCATAATATTTGTTATGTACTTTGACATATCTAAACTTTTGAGTCCTCACGCTTGCATAGCTTGTTTTGCATTCACATATTTTACACTTCATAGGATGTGTTTGAAACTCTTGGTTTTTTATACTCATGAACTTTAATAGTTTTGTTCTTTGCATCTTTTTTCAAAACTTTTGTTCAGGAAGTTGGTTTTTAACATCTGTTTCATCGCATATTTATTTTTCTAAAGTTTTATTTACATATATTGTCACAATTTTGCCTTCGCATATCCTACATGTTATAAGTTTTGTTCATAATTTATGTTTCAAAAGTTGTGTTCAAAATTTGGACTATAAAAAAAGTGTTTAGAAGTTGTGTTCATGAAAAGTGTTATTTACAAGTTTTTTTTTTCAAGATTTGGTCTTTAGAGATTTTTTTTAACTGTTATCAATCACATCCTTCACCTTTGCATTTCACATATAATGGGCATCACAAGAATTGGTCTTCTTGGTCTCGACACAAATCTCAACACTTGAATTATAAAGGCATATTACATGGCATACTTGATTTTGCACAAAAGTAGTGATAAGGTGACACTTATCCAAGGATAAATTATGGCATTTCTATGAATGTATAAAAAGCCTGCATGGCATGTCCACCAAATTAAAGCTGAAAATTTTGAATTAAACAAGTAAAATAAGCTTGGAGACATTGGATATCAATGGCATATGAATAGAATTAATATATTATACTCAATACTATATGAGTGAATTATTAAAAAAAATGTGCTTATTGATTACTGAAGAGTTCAATCAAATTTACATTCACAAAAGAATTCAAAGCCCTAGCTATCTATGTTATTTCTTGAATTAATTCTTGAAAGTAAGAAAATAGTTGAATTGAACACTAGGAATATGTAATTAAACTAGGTAGCAATGGCTTATTTATTTAAAGTATTTAGGGGAGTGTTGCCACCTTCCAAATTTTCTATCAATGACTCTAAAAAATATATAGATACCATCATTGATTCTACTATGTTCAATGATGAATATGCCAATTATTCATTTTTTGGGGACATGATCAAGAATGTAGATGCCCATTTACATAAAGATAATCTAATAACCTCACATAAGTAGCTAGTAGTGGACTTTTTACCATTAAATCATCAACAAATACATTTTTTAGTGGATAAACTTGAGGTGATTCCCTATATCAACCTATTGAGGGACTTATTCTTCACACAGAAGGTGACTGGTGGTGGGTTATTACACCACATAAGCCATAAGATAGTCATTTATTGAATTTTAGAGGATCATTTCTAGAGGTACCTATAGCTTCCCACTACAAATACCACCTTTGATGGACATCAGGTTGAACTATGGAACAAAACAACTACAATTGAGAATGCACTAAGGAAATGGATCATTCCTAAAGAAGTGGTCACCTTAAAGATCAAAGAGCCAGTGCCTATTAGTAAATTTCAAATGGGAATCCACATTAGGATGGCCTCATTGAATAGGTTATATGGTCACCCCAGTATCCACTTCCTCCACCTAGAATGGGTGCCATTTTTAGATTTATTAATGACCTTGGAGCTGACCTTCACCCTAGGAGAGATAATTAGTGCAAAACTATAGGATTAAATGATTAAGAAGGACAAGAGGCCCATTCATGACCATTTATATATGATGTCATATTTTTTTCATGTAATCATTATTGTGTCCAACATTCCCCCTTTTCGTATAAACGGGGAACCCCTAATTTGAAAATGACAAAACTAGAGCTCCCAAATCCATTCTTTCATTCTAACCAGCTTCGTTAGAACCAGTTCCTTGAGATTGTGTGTTACCCAAATTTCCTCAAACATGTAATATTTATAATGACCAATTGAGCTAATATGTGAACCCTAAAAGTTTGTGAAGAGAATAATGGAAAGCCTCATCTATTTTATGACTAAGATAGGATTTATTGATTTGAGGACTTATAGTGTTAACCTTATAGGCCATATTTCAAAAGAAGTTATCAGAGTCTCAATTCTTTCTTGGAGTGATAGGATTGACATATGCCATAACACTTTGAAGCCTAACTAGTAATTAGGTAAGTCATTGATTGGTTGTACTTCTTTTCACTTTCACTTACTCATTTTTACAGGTCTCATAAGAATGAATGGATCATTAGAGAAAAGTATTTTGGTCTTGTCAGAGTTGTCAGAGCCTAGGGGAACTTGACCCAATCAAAATGTACCACATTATTTGATGTCAGGTCAACTAGTCTCCTAGTCTTATTAGAGATGTCAAAGCTTGGGGTAGCTCAACCCAATCAGAATGTGTCATGTAACCTAATGTCAAAGCATCTAATCTCCTAGTCCTATAGAGATGTTAGAGTCTAGGTGAGCCTAACACAGTCAAAACATGCCATGTAGCCTGATGTTAGATCAACCAATCTCCTAGTCCTATCAAGGATGTTAGAACCCAAGGATATTGGCCCAATAAAAACATACCATGTAGCCTGATGTCAAAGCACCTAGTCTCTTAGCCTTGTCAAATATGTCAAATCTCAAGGGAGCCTAACCCAATCAGAATGTGCCATGTAACTTGATGTCAAGTTGGCTAGTCTCCTAGTCTTTTCAAAGATGCTAGAGCATGGGGGAGCTCAACCTAGTTAGAATGCACCACATAGCCTAATGTTAGAATGTCTAGTCTCCCAGTCCTATCAAATATGTTAGATCTCAGGGGAACCCAACCTAGTCAGAATACACCATGTAGCCTAATGTCAGAGTGACTAGTCTCCCAGTCTTATTAGAGATTTTAGAGCCTAGGTGAGTCTAACCTAGTTAGACTGTGCCATGAATCCTGATGTTAGATAATCTAATCTCCTAATATTATTAGAGATGTCATAGCTTGGGGGAGCCTAGCCCAATTAGAGCATGCAAAGTAACACAACCATACATATGAGTAGGTAAACCCATAAAGCCCCAAGATGGTCAGAATAAAGTATGGATGGAGCCTACAAACTAAACATATGATGTGTCATGTCCCTAATTGAAATCTCACCCCTCCTAAGGATATTAAAATTAAGTACAAGTCTATGCTTATGTGATGACTATTGACATGAGAACCAATAGGTAGATGACACATGGCATAAGGCAAAAGCTGCTTGAGATGCCTCGAGGAGATGCGACCATGTGCCTACTATTGACTATTTTGACCACAAGTCAACATAGGTAAACACCCTATAGTATAAAACTTGTATATGGGTCTAGTAGGGTCTTATAGTGTGTGTCATGGTCCTAATAATGTCATTTTATGTGTCATTAGCTTTGCCATATTCATCTTTAGTCCCTTATGTCATTTATTATCATTTGAGGTTATTTTGTGTCATTTAATGAGGTTTGTATGGTTTTCCTTGAATGACCAGGTGTCCTTTTTCAACATCCTTAATTTTAGATGCCTATCAAATATGTCAGTCCTAACTTAAAAATTGAAGGTACTACATTGAAATCAAGAAAATAGTTGGAAAAGGAGGAAGTTTTGGTAGCTATACAACTTCTACAGGAGTTGTGGCACATGTGGAAGGATATTTAGTGACTCTTCAAATATACTAAAATAATTTATAAACTTGGTCAACTTTGAAACACCTAAAAATGGCCTAAAACCATTCTACTCCTCCATCGTTCTTCTTTACATGCTAGAAAGGTCAGTCAATTTTTTGATGGTACAGACAACTAGAGTTGAATCAGGTAAAATTATTTCATAGGGTGATATTGATCCTTGTATAATTAAAATACATAATAGTATTTTTAAGATTGATTACTTATGCTAAATCAACCATTTCTTAAATTCTAATACCTTTTTCTACTTGCTCATTCCCATACCCTATAGGTTTCTTCTCTATTTGAGCTAATCCATATAAAATAGGTACTATACATGGTGTTGGAGAGTGTGGACATGCTTCTCATAGGGTTCTCAACTCATTTTTCACATGTGGGATGAAAGAGGAAAGCACAAGTATTCCATTGTTGCTAGTAAGGGACACTATCATAGTCTACAGACAGGTTTACCTCACAAGCAGAGTTCCTTCTCATGTTTTGGCTTCCATATCAAAAGTGTATTGATGTTTCATGATCCTCATGTCATGTTAATTATATTCATTTTCAAAACTTTATCTCAAGATTAGAACTTGGTGAGAAAACATAGTCATAATCCAACACAGTTAGTTTCCTACAGACCTCCACCTATAGGTAGGCAAAAGAGGAATCTTACACAATCATGGTGGTCAGGCATAATGTTTTCAAAGTGTTGAAATAGATACTAAGGTATAAATGATATATTTGAGGTATCCAATGATGGTTTAAGTTTTATTGAGATAACATATTCTTCTATATACAAAGTTATACCATGTATACTATTGATGTGCACCTATATGAAGCTCATACAGAGGTCTATGAGCTTGAAATGGAAGTGTTTGAAGTTTGTTTAAAGGCCTCATCAGGTATAAGAACATGGAGAATTCCATAAAATTAATGATGGAATCATAAGGCAAAAACCAACCTTGAGTCTTAAGAACTCAATTTGATAAAGTTACATTTGGGACAAATTACCTTAATTCCTTCAAAATAGGGCCTTGTCCATACTTGGTGCCATCATATAGTAGGGTAACATGAGGTTTAGATAGGTTTGAATGATTCCATCATGTAGCCCAATTGTAATATAAATGCCTTGAAAAAGAAAATAAATGTTTGGATAAGATAGAGTGATATAAGAAGGTTTCAAACTCAAGCAATCCTTTATTACAATCTTTTGGTACTCTCTACAATGTTTTGAGTTTTAGAAGACCTCACAGTCCAATAGTGGCATGATGGAGGTATAACCCACAAGAAAATGACCCCAATTGGATATACAAAACACCATGGTCCCCATATTAGCTAAAGAGGTAAATATACAAGGTTTTTATGTAAAACATCACCTACAAAGGTCCATTTATCCTCAAAAAGACCACCTACAATCTAATTATAGGCACCTAAAAATTGGTGATAAGAGACTAAAGTTTGAGAACCCTACATACATAAACACCTACCAGTCGAATATGACTACAAAGAATTTAAGGAAATCCTAAGATGTGAAACACAGGGTTCAAAATTTGAAAATCATCTATAGATATCCTTTTGGCCCTTAGAATGATCACCTACAGTTAACTATAGTATGACAGTACACTAAAGCATAACAATCTAGATGTTGGCAAGTCATGGGACATGGTATGAGTATGTCTAACTATGGAATTATCCTAAGAATTCAAGGAGATATTATATAATTAAATACAAATCATTAGTATGTAAGACACTTATAGGATAGCTCCAAAAACATGCACTTAGAGTCAACACATAGTGCACAGTTTGCTACAGTAGACTTGATTAAGCCTAGTCAAGTAAAGAGAGATAGATGATGATGAGTTATGATATTATAATTCCTTCACTATGGTGATGTAAAAATTAAATAGTGTAAGATCCAATCTTTAACTTACACCTACATCCATATCCACAAACACTGTACAACTAATGCTACATAGCCTATCACGAGGGTTTTTGAAGTATTAAAGGGCCTATTGGTATAATATAGCTATGAAAATTGGTATAGAATACCTTCATGACCTAATTAATCATATAATAGCCTTGGATTGACTAAAAATACAGGGTAAGTTCCCTATGTTCTATCTCAGATAGAGGGCACTCTTAGAGAGGCAAAAATGTAGGGTTCGACATGAGGAGGGTAAGGAAATGAGTTGGAAGTTATTGGAAGCATTGCATAATGGTATGGTAGGTTTTTATAAACATGAAAAAACATAAATAAGACCTTTAAACCATTATAGACTACACATATTAGTTTTGAACATCAAGGATATAGTCAGGCCTACTAGGCCTTGATTAGGCCTAAAATCCCTAAAGGGGTGTAGTCATCACTTTTATGACTAGTGGAACCTTACAATGAATTAGAGGACCTTAAGAGGAGGGTATGGATTGTTTATAACCATTGGTCTATAGGGGAGATCACAAATAATTTATTTCTTGTCTTAGGAACACCTCAAGGTATGCAAAATGCACTTGAATAGCTTGATAAGCTAATTTCAAAATCTCACACCAGTATGAAACGATTGCATGGAGACCCAAGAACTTGGTGATAGTTGAAAGAGGTCCTAGACTTGAATTTAGAAATATTTTTTCATATATTGAATGTTTAACTTTTATGAAGAATCCCTAAGGGTCAAAATCACCTAAAACCCTCCAAAACCCTTACTTGAGACCCAATGGGAAAGAAGTGGATATAAATGCATTCAAGAAGGATAGTTTGGTTGGGAAAGTTATTTGGACTTGTAGACAACTCCCTCAGTCTCATTCCCATCAGATTGGTCTATACTCCAATTATACAGATAAGGTACAAAATAAGTCTTTTTGATAGATTTTGTGTATTTTCTAGGTACTAAGAAGTGTTGAAAGATGAGAGTCATTGGAGGGGTCAATTTTGACCTAATATAACTCCATATATCCATTTATTGCTTTAGTCAATTGCACAAATGCTTTTGTAAACTCCTTCACTTTAGGTAGTTTGTGGAAGACAATGAAAATGAAGGGTGCCCACCAAGTGTGAAAGTGATAAGTCTAATTGGGAGGCCTTTTAAGGTTTTTCTAATGGATTTAAAGATGTCATATCACCCCTTTCATGGATTATATTGAGAAATTAAAGAGCATTTAGGTGCCAAATGTGAGGACAAACCTATAAAACTAGTGATGGTGATTGCAGATGATGAAAACACTTGTCTAGATGAAGACCAGTGGTTAGGAACACATAATTCATGTTGAAGCTTATTTATAACCTCCTACTCATAGTTATTATGTTTTAACTATCCCTAGTTTGTTTTGGAGTGCTCAAGAGAGGCCTATTGATGAAGGTAGTTTCCAAGAAGGTAGTTAAATTGTCCTATGCCAGTTTTGAGGAGTTTTCATGCTTTAAAGGGACATTTGTCCAAAGATACATTTCATGGTTTATTTAATACTCATTTTTCTTGTAACATAACTAATTATCATTCCTTGACAAGTGGAATTGTGACCCTTGATCTCCACTTCTCTCTTTCCTCTCACACATTTTATAAATACTAGCCATTTTGGTGCTTGTTTTCTAATTCCACACCTGGTATGGTGAATCCATACTATTTTGAGATTGTAATTTGCATTTGAATAATACATAAAATCTATTTTTTATTTAAAAAACATCATGTCTAAGTGTGTGAAGAGATGTATGGTGAGGTCTAGTGATAAGCTTATATCCTTGCTTCTCCTTATCCTTGCATGTTTAGTGCAAGAAGTTCCCATTCTAATAGGTCATATGGAGTGTAGCTACTATTTTTTAGTCCCTTAAAGTGTAAAATTATCCTTAGTGTCTACAACTAGCCTATGGTCCACTTACCTTGAGTAGTCTCATGCATATCACCTATATATTGAAATACTAATGTTAGCGTATTTTAGTACTTGAATCTAGTGTTGTAGGTATTATTTATTTGTGCAAGAGTATGATAGCATAGTGGAGATCATTATGGTGTATCGACCCTTATAATAGTTTATTTATATGCATATTTATACCTTTTTTCATCTAAACAATCAGTTAGTATAGGTGATAAACACTTAAAGGTCAATCTACAGAGATAACCCTTAAACCTAGAGGTCTACCTCTACTATAGGTAACCCACAAGCCTATAGGTATTCCAATGTTACCCAAATATTATATTAGGCTTGAAAAACCTCCTCTAGGGTGTGATATTTGGTGAAAATAGTTTTGGCATGCCCAATGGGACCATTATCCTAAAGACAAGTTATCAAGGTGAATGTTAGTCTTGACAATATCACAACTGCATATAGTGTTCTACTCAGCATTTAGTGATGCCATTCAAGGTAAAATATGGTTGATAACATTGTTTGTCATATTCTTGTGTTTATATTTCATAGTCCTTAGTATGTCATCTTCTAGTAGAGTTTTCAATCCCATCAATCCACCTCTTCAACCTAAACTTCCTCTTGAATTTCAACATCCTTAACCTATTCTACCCTTTGAAGAGAAAGAGGACTTTTCTAGCCAATAAGATCAATAGAGTAAGGAAGAAATTGAAGAGAACATGGCTAGCAAGCATGCCTTATTAGCCTTTAACACTAAAAAATCTAATCCATCTTGATGCATATGATGGCATTCCCCCTAATGCTATAAAGAGTGTTCCTACATTCAATGGTAAGGCCATGTCACTCCTAGTGAGCACATTAAGGATATATCAAAATTTTGTATTTTTCACAATGTCACTAAAGTCAACATTGCCATTAAACTCCTTACTATGTCCCTTAGAGGGAAATCACTTGAATAGTATATGACTTTGCTTAGTGGATGTATCATAACTTGGGATGATTTTGGAGAGCTACTAACTTCAAGGTTTGAGGACAAGAGTGACCAGAGTTCACTTATTTACCAACTCAATGTGATCCAAAGATCCCCCAAAAAGATAATGCATGATTTTAATGAGAGATTCCAAAGGACTTGGCATAGGTTACCTTCTCCCATGAGACCACATACTAGTTTTGTGTTTCCTACATATTTGAGGGCCATTGTTACTAACATAACCCTCATGCTAAAATCCATGGGTTATTGCACCTTACCTAAGGCATATGACCTTGCAATTAGAGCTAAGAATGGCCTCATACTAGCTAGGAAGTTACATCAAAAAGTGTCTATGCCTCTAATACCAAATATGTTTGTTGATGCTCTAAATGTTTCTCAAGTTCCTAATATAAATTCTAAGCCAAGTAATGATCCTAAAAAGGTATAAGAGATAATTTATTAGAAGGCAAGATATCAAGCCTTGAGGCTCAAATTAGGCAACCTAATCTACAATAAGGTGTTAATAAAAACCCTTATCCTTATCATCATTAATATGGTCATCAATATGGTCAAGGGAGAGGTCAAAGGTAACCTAAATTCAATAGGCATGTTAATGAATACAATGCTACTTCAACCTTCAACACAAGAGCAATGGTACTAGTGCATAGCAATCTGATCTAAGGAGAAGAATGGAAACAAGTTCAATTCATGGATACCAATGAAGGTGGAGAACAAGCTCTATTTTCTCAATGAGGAGTCACTCCTCAACTATTAATAGAAGATGAATTTCTTATGCAAGTAAGTAAAGGATGGTAGCATTAAGGAGTGAGTTTCACCGACTTCCTAGTTGAAGACATCTTTGTCCTCAACCAAGGTAATTCAGTTGTAGAAAATACTAGAGCTAAAATTAAGGCTATAGGAGATGTTAATGGTGTGCCTAAAAGTATAAATAGTCCTTTTAAAAGGAAACAAAGCATGAATACAAACATTCTAGTCCCTATAAATCATGCACCTTCTTCAAATCATAATGTTGGAAGTCTTGCTTAAAGTGATTTAGTACCTAAAGTTATAAAAACTTCCTTGCCTCTAAGGACTCAATAAAAGGAAAACACTTTTGCTCTAAACATTGTGGATTCTTTGAAGAATGCTAAGGCATATATCTCCTTTGGTATGCCCTTCACATGCTTGGCCAAAAATAACTTTTATAGAAGCAGTTGTCCACAATTCATGTTATCCCTCCATCATCAAGCCATAGTAATGGTAATGATGATCTTACCAATGCTCCTAATAACATTTTGGAACCCTCTACTAATTTTGATAAGCCTCCACCCTTATACCTCACTCTCATTATGGGGGATAAGCTTGTTCATAACTACATAGTTGATAGTAGATATAACACATCAGTGATGCCCAAGGTTATAGATGACAAACTAGGTTTAAAGTATGAAACACATAGTAAAGGGGTGATTCAATTATATGGTACACCTTCCAAATCAGTAGGATTGATCAAAGGGTTGAAGGTTATTTTTGTATGATTGTCCTAATTTCCCCATCCTCCAATACATTGTGGTTGTTGACTTACCTGTATCCCTTACTATCTACCTCTCAAGGGATTTCATAGACAAGATAGAATGCTACCTCTTATCTGATTGGTCCTTCTTGGCCTATAGTATAAGGTATGGATCAAAGGTAACCATTAAGACTCAACCACTTTCTAAATTTCACATTGAACCCTTTGCTGAAGTAATCTCCAACTTTAATTGTCTCATGAGTGACAACTAAGAGTATATTATGGATTATGGTGTTTCTTCCAAGATTGAGGGCATTTATGATTTGTTTCAAGATGAGTATGGTGTAGACACATATAGATATGATCCATACACCTATTTTGAGAAAATTGATCTTGGCACTTGTATCATCCATGAAGCAGCATATGAGTAATTTGACGTAAGAATTAAGCATTCTTTCTCACAAGCTGTTGAAGGTAATTACTTGATTCAAGTGTATGATGATGTTATTTTAAGAATCATGATAGATCAATATGGTAAGAATAATAATGATTTTGTACCTAAAATTGATGAAGGATCCCTTGAGGATGACAACCATTAATAAGAGGATGACAAAGTTCCAATGCCAAATGTCAAGAGTTTTATCAATTGAGTAAGCCTACCTCTCCTTCTAAGACTTTTAATAAGTGTGAATATTATGATAGGATTTTTGATAATCCTAAAAAATATATGGTGAAGTGTCTTATTAATTATGAAAGAGAATGCCTTTCTAAGCATGAAGGTGAGTGCCTTACTATTGTCAAAGAGTTTGTAGTCATAAAATAACTTGGTGAAGGTACTATTCAAAAAGTTACAACCATGAAGGAGCCTAATGAATCCAAATTAGAAGTTTTTATCATAGAATAGAATCCAATACCTCAACCTAATATTATCCACTCTCAGAGGTGTTGAGATAGAAATAAAATAGACTTGATCATCTTATACATCAAGTACATTGGTTCTAGAAGAGAGTAAGGTTGAGATAATTGTCATGCCTCTTAACTTGCAGTTTGAAGAGCACTAATTAGATATGACATAGATCAAGCAATTTGTTGACCCAAAAAATATCCTTGGGATGCAAAATGGAGAATCTTCAAGAGCTTAAGGTAGTAGACTTGCAGGCATAATAAGAGCCAATTATGGTAAGTCTTTTGACCATCAACATGAGAAAGTTTTTGTTGACAAACATGATTCACATTCTAGGTTGCTTTCATGGAGTAGAAAGGATGCAAGAGGAACCATATTTGACCCTGGTTAAAGTATGGTGAGTTTTTATTCACTTCAATTTATTTAGGTCTTATAATTATTAGGATAGGAGTGTGTCTTGGTTTCAATTGTGTGTGTGTGTGTGTTCCATAAGTGTTCTTGAGAACACATGTGTGATTCCTTTGGTGTGTCTTATTTTATGTGTCTTTAATTTGAGTTTGTTGTGATTTAATTGTAAACTGAGTGTCAAACTTGTGTATAGGTGACTCCATATCCTAATGGACAGGAGTAGGCTATTGGTCTTTGGCATAACTAGCTTTCCACCCCTAGGAAAATTGCCAAGAATGTTGATTATTTTGACCATAAGTCAAAATAGGTTAACCCCCTATATTATAAAACTTGTAAAGGCATATATTAGGGTCTTATAGGGTGTTTCATGATCCTATAAATGTAATTTGACATGTTATTAGCTTTGTCACACTCATCTTTAGTCCATTATGTCATTTCTTGTCATTTGAGGTCATTTAATGAGGTTTGTATAGTTTGCCATGAAGGACAAGGTGTCCAAGTATTTATCAATGTCCTTAATGTCAGATACCTATTAGATATGTTATTCTTAACTAAAAAATTTCTATAACTACATTGAAATTCATAAAATAGTTGGAAAAGGAGGAAGTTTTAGCAGTTATATAACTTATATAGGAGTTGTGGCACATGTGGAAGGCTCTACAGTGACTCTTAAACTCCCATAAACTAATTTATACACTTGGTAAGATTTTAAACACCTGAAAATGGCCTAAAACTATTCTAATCCTCCATCACTCTTCTTTGCATGCCAAAAAGGTTAATCAATTTTTTGATGTTATGAACAGTGGGAGTCAAATTAGGTCAAATTCTCTTGTAGGGTGATATTAATCCTTTTAAACTTAAAATCCATAACAATAGTTTCAATATTGATTGATTATTCTCTATGAACCATTGATTAGAAGTATACTACCTTTTTTCTACTTGTTTGTTCCCACATCCTATAGGTTTCTTCATTATTTGAGTGTTCATACAAACCAAGTATTATACATAGTGTTGGAGAGTGTGGACATCATTATCATAGGGTTATAAACTCATTTTAAATGTGTGAGATGAAAGAGGAAAGCACAAGTATCCCATTGTTGTTAGTAAGGGATAGTATCATAGTCTGCAGATAGGTTTGGAGTTCCTCTCATGTTTTGGCCTCCATATCAAAATATTCCTTTTCAAAAGTTTTTCATGATCCTCATCTCATGGTGATCAACTTAATTTTAAAAAATTGGTCTCAATATTAGCACTTGGTGAGAAAATAAAGTCATAATCTAACACAGTCAGTTTCCTATAGACATCCACCTACAAGTAGGCAAAAGAAGAACCTTGCACAATCATGGTGGTCAGGCATAAGGTTTTTAAAGTGTTGAGATAGATCCTAAGGTGTAAATGATATATTTTAGCTATCTAATGATGGTTTAAGTTTGATTGAGATGACATGTTCTTATATATATAAATTTATACCATGTATACTACTGATGTGCACCTATAGGAAGCTCATACAGAGGTCTGTGAGTTTTAAATGCAAGTGTTTGAATTTTATTTGAAGGTTTCATCAGGTCTAAGAACATGGATAAAGTCATAGCATCAATGATGAAATCATAAGGCATCAAATAAACTTGAATCTTAAGATGTTAGTTTGATAAAGTTACATTTAGGATAAATTACCTTGAATCCTCTAAAATAGGGTCTTGTCCATACTTAGTAACATCATATAGTAGGGTGACATGAGGTATAGATAGGTCATAATGATTGCATAATGTATCCCACATGTAGGGGAAATGACTTGCAAAAAAACATAAATTTTTAGACAAGAGAGGGTTATATAATAAGGTTTGAAACTCAAAAAATCCTTCACTGTAGTCTTTTGGTACTCTCTATAGTGTTTTTAGTTTCAAAAGACCTCACAGCCCAACAGTGGCATGATGGAGGTATAACATGCAAGAAAATGATCCCACTTAGATATATAGAACACCATGGTCCCCCTATCAGACAAAGAGGTAAATATACAAGGTTTTTATGTGAAACATCACCTATAGAGGTCCCTTTGTCCTTAAAAAGGCCACCTACAATCTGACTGTAGGCACTTACAAATTGGTGATAAGAGACTAAAATTTGAGAACCCTATAGAAATAAATATTTTCAGTTAGATATGAATCAAATGACTTTAATTAAATCCTAGGATGGGAAACATAGGTTTCAAGAGTTAAAAATCATCTATAAATATCCTTTTGGTCCTTAGAATGATCACCTATACTTAACTATAGTATGACAGTGCACTAAAGCATAACAGTCTAGATGTTGGTAAGTCATGGGACATGGTATGATTATGTAAAAATATGTAATGAGCCTAGTAAATCAAGTATATATTGGATAATGAAATAAAAATACTTTAGTATGAAGATACTTATAGGAGAGCTCCAAAAATGTGCACTAACAGTCAACACATAGTATACAGTTTGCTATAGTAGAATTGACTAGGCCTAGTCAAGTAAAGAGAGATAGATGATGATGACTTGGGATATTATAATGTCTTAACTATGGGTATTTACACTTCATTATATTATCAATATAAATCAATATGGAAATATTCAATCTTTAAAGTACACTTACATCCATATACACAAACCTTGCACAACCAATTCTATACAGCCTATCTTGAGGCTTTTTGAAGTATTTAAAGGCCTATTGGTATATTATAGCTATGAAAATTGGTAAAAAATACCCTCATGACATAATTAATCCTCTCATATCCTTTTTTTGATTTATAAGATAGGGGAAGTGCTCTCTATTCTGTCTTAGATAGAGAGCACTCCTAGAGAGGCAAAACTACAACGTTTGATATGAGGAGGGTAAGTAAATGAGTTTGAAGTAATTGGAAGAATTTAATAATAGTATGGTAGGTTTTTATAAGCATTAAAAATCATAAATAATACCTTTTAACCATTATAGACTACATTGGGTATTTTTTGGCGTCAAGGACATAGTCAAGCTTACTAAGACTTGACTAGGCTTAAAATCCCTAAAGGGGTGTAGTCATCACTTTTATGACTAGTGTAACCTTACAATGCATTGTAATACCTTTAAAGGAAAGTATGATTTTTTTTATAACCATTTTTATATAGGGGAGATCATAAATAAGTCATTTCTTGGCTTAGGAACACCTCAAGGTATGTAAAATACACTTGAAGAGCTTGAGAGGCTAATTTCAAAATCTCACACTAGTATGTAATGATTGCATGGAGACCCAAGCACTTGGTAATAGTTTTAATATGTCATGGAATTTAATTTATAAATATTTTTTTCATATATTGAACATCTAAATTTTATGAATAATCCCTAAGGTTCAAAATCACCTAAAACCCTCCAAGACCCTTGCTTGAGACCCAATGGGAAAGAAGTAGATAAAAATGCATTCAAGAGGGATAGTTTGGTTAGGAAAGTGATTTGGAATTGATGAAAAATGCCTCAAGATCCTTCCCATCAAATTGGTCTATACTCCACTTGTACAGACATGGTACAAAATAGGTATTTTTAATAGATTTTATGTATTTTGCAAGGGCTGAGAAGTGTTAAAAGATGAGAATAATTGGAGGGGTCGATTGGAACCTAATATAACTCCCTATATCCATTTATTTCTTCAATAAATCACACAAAACACTTCTATAAACTCCTTCACTTCAAGTAGTCTTTGGAAGATAATGAGAATGAAGGGTGAACACCAAGTGAAAAAGTGATAAGTACAATTGGGAGGCCTTTAAAGGTTTACCTAGTGGATTTGGAGGCAATATGACTCTTAAAATTTGTCATATAACCATTTTCATGGATTATATTTATAAATTTAAGATTATTTGGGTGCCAAATATGAGGATAGACTTGTAAAACTAGTGATGGTGATTGTAGATAATAAGAACACTTGTCTAAATGAAGGCTAGTGGTTAGGGACACATCTAATGCATGTTTAAGATTTTTTTATAACCCCCCCTTAATATTTCATATGTTTTAACTATCCTTTATCTACTTTTGAGTGCTCAAGAGAGGCCTATTGATGAAGGCAGTTTCCAAGAAGGTAGCTGAAGGGTCCTACTCTAGTTTTAAGGAGTTTTCATGCTTTGGAGGGACATTTGTCTAAAAAGACCTTTCATGGTATAATAATAATAATTTATCCTAAAAAATAAATTATTATTAGGCTTTTAAAAGTGTCATTATGACCCTTTATCTCCACTTCTCTCTGTCATCTCACACATTCTATAAATACTATCCATTTTGGCTTTTGTTTTCTAATTCCACACCTAGTATGGTAAAGCCTTGCTAGTTTGATATTGTAATTTACCTTATAATAATACATATAATAAGTTTTTGAGTTAAAAAATTTCTTATCTAAGTGTTTTAAGTGATGTATGGTGAATTCTAGTGATAAGATTTTATCCTTGCTTCTCCTTACCCTTTCATGTTTGGTGCAAGAAGTTCCCATTATAATAGGTCATATGAAGTGTAGCTAGTGTGTTTGACTCTCTTAAAGTGTAAAATTATCCTTATTTTCTTAAAATTTCCTAATTTACACTTACCTTGAGTAGTCTCATGCATATCACCTTTATACTAAAATACTAATGTTAGAGTATCTAGGACTTAGAAGCTAGTGTTGTAGGTCTTATCTCTTAATGAAAGAGTATGATAGCATAGTTGAGATACTTATGGTGTATCACCCCCTTATATTAGTTTAATTTTATGCATATTTATACCTACTTTAATCTAAACAATAATTCAATGTAGGTGATAAGCACTTAGAGGTCAATCTAGGGAGCTAGCCCTTAAACCTAGAGGTCTACCTCTACTATAGGCAACCCACAGGCCGAGAGGTATTCCAATGTTGCCCAAATATTAGAGTGGGATTTAAAAACCTTATATAGGGTGTTAAATTTGGTGATAAATCTGACCATGCTTTTAATATTAATAAAATAGGAAGTTGGGCCTGATTAGATAGTTTTAAAACATCACATCACCCTCGCTAAATTTATTACGTGATGCAAGATCATGACCTCCAAATTTAAATCTAGATTGGGAAATAAAGAGAGGAGATCAAGCCACCAAAATAAATTTTAAGCCACATTAATTGATCCAAAAAATTACATTAATTAAAGGGAATGAGGGTATTATTTTATAAATATACCAAAGAAGGCTCACTAATGGTTATCACTTTATACCCTTAGAAGAAAATCAACTCCTTGTTTTCTATTCTAGTCACGTACCCTTATATTTTTCCTTACACTCAATAATTTTATATTGGCCTCCATCTTATTATAATGGTTTCATCCTCCTCAAAACCCAAATCCAAACTTGAGTATAGAGATACCCTATTATTAGAAGGCTTGACTCATTTCAAGCATTATAATGAGGTGTTCAAAGCCATCGACTAGGTGCCCAAGTACTAGAGCTTCATTAATAATGATAAATTTGAGTTTTAATATGCCATGTAGGATTATAATAAGTAAAATATTCACAAGGCCACATCTAAATTGAAAATGTTCTCATATATTGACTTGTTTGGAAATTTGATCCTCACTGCAAGGTGAGTACGGGATGACATCCATGATTGGGTTTGCTTGACCAAATCCCAATACCAAATTGTTGACATTTATAAGATGACATAAAAAGCATATTACTCTCCTAGATTTCACCTTTTCTTATGATTAAACAATAGTGTAGACATGGACTGACACTTTTCAAATTTATGAGGTCCTAAAGGATTAGGCCTAGAATCTAGATGCTAAGTAGGTAATCAAGGAATACATCAATGCATACATAGTCTACACTTTCTAGGAGAAGTTATAGGTGGGTATGATTTTATTGAGTTAATTATTTAGGACCCCATATAGCCTGAATATCAATGAATTATGGGTACCCCTTCTCCACATGATTCTCATTAGCTTTGAGGTCCTAGACATAGGAGGGATGATCAACTTCAAGTTGGTCAATGCCATAGCAGAGCTCAAGTAGGTGGGAACTTATATATGATGAGATATCTCATATATGGAGTCTAAAAAATTCTCACCTTAAAGCCATCTACCTTTCCTATGTGGGTTCTAGGGGTCTCAGTGGTCTATGTAGTCTTTTAAAATATATGTGACCATTAGTATAAGAACCATATTTAAGATATTTGATAGTTATTATACCTAGTAGTGTACAATGAGATCAACAAAGCCCTAATGCCAAATTTATTAGAGTAAATCAAAGACTCTCTTATTATCATTGGAGATTACTAGTAATTATAGGAGGATATGGTAATTTAAGTTGTGAGAATTATTAAACAGCCCTTCAACCTGCCATACTTCATCTCAGACCACCTAGTATAATAAGATATCACATACCAATTGTTTGAGGGTGTTTTTGTATTTTATATTGGCCACAAATAAAAGGTGTGCTCAACTTTCCCAATTACCATTTGACACCATGTATACAAGGCCTTCCCTCTTCTCCAAAAAATGGTGATCTAATGGAATTACTTTACTCTTGGGAGAGCCAAAATCTAACATTGGGACCCAAAAGGCATGATGAAGACTCATTTAGTGAGGTGGTCATCTCACTTCAACATTAATTATAACCACCAATTAGAGGAGAATGATGAACTATATTTATTTGTTGTAGATGACTAGGAGATGTTCACCTGAATCATATCCCACAACAATAATAAGGGAAAGAAGGTCTAGTATGGGCCATTTATGGCTTATGCACCCATTAATTCCTTAAAGTATGTCACCCCAACTTCCCCCACAATTTCTAGAAGTATTTTACAAGGTATTCCACTACCTTCTCACTCATGAGTACCTATTCTTTGTGCCCTAGCTCCACCTCCTCCTCCTTCATAAGTACCTACTCCTTGTGCCCAAACTCCACCTTCTCATTCTCTAATAACTCATAAATTTCATCCCCAACCATGATAGACCCATGTAAATTAGTGTTAGGCATCCCAAACACATGCATCTTAATAATCATTACCTTGGCCCCAAGCTACATAGACCCTAAGGTTTGACATCAGTAGTATCCTAGAGCAAGGCTCTCAATAATCATTGATGCAAGTTCCTCCCCTTAGTCCTACCACTTTACAAGCTCTTCCCCTCACTCTAACTACCTTCCAACTCCCTCTCATGATGCCACTCAGTTCTTTACCCCTTTAACAAGCTTCTCAAGTGGTTCTTCCTCTCTTCCCTACTGCACCCCTCTATTTTTCACCTAAGTGCCCTTGGTCTTGATCCTCTTGAGCATCCTCACTTCTTAATTTCAATCCACCCCATCCATTACCTACCTTGGAACCTTTTTGGTACCTCCTTTAGGTGTGCCTCAAGTCCAGATACCAATAGGTGTACCTCCTTTGACAAGTGAAACTATAATATTTAGGAGTGTATCTCAAGTATCTAGAACCATATTAGCACCTCCTTTGACAATATAAAAACCATCATACTCAACTCTTACAAATTCTAATATCTTTATGATTTATTTTACCATAACACCTGAGGCTAACCTAGGTAAAAGAGCTAAGAAGAAGTAGAAGGTGACTCACCCTTAGGATTCGATCTTGATACCTTCCACCCCATCTCAACCTCCTCTATCAACCTCTATGGTTCTTCTAACACTAGCCAAAATATCTCTATGATTTTTACTTGATCCACTCTTTCCATTACCCTGGTTACCCAAGGATTTAGTTTTAACTAGCCAATCTCTTCCTTTTTAATGAATAACCCTATTTTGGGAGTCATTACCCCTCAAGTAGGCATGACCTAATATCAATGGAAGGCATAGATGTTCCCATGGGCCTTCCCCTTCATCATTCTTCCCTTTGATCCCATGTCCCTTCCTCCTCTAATGATTTTATCATTCACACCTTTCATTTCCTCTATCTCCCCTCCACCTCATCTTCCACCCATCACTACCATATCTACCACTCCTATAACACTTCCCAAAACCTAGGGTATGGTCCCAATATCCTAAGTGGTATAGATTACAATATAATGAAACCTAGATATACAAATTAATTTCATTTTCAACATGGGGATCATGAAGAGGACTCTCACATAGAAATCCATCCAAGAGGGAAACCTAGTGGTTGAGCAAACCTAGCAGGACTTATTCTCCCTAACCAAATTGAGGACCTCCATTAGGGAGGAAAAGGTAGATGAGGACACACTCTCAATTATCTAGGTGATCCATGATATGTGAAATAATCTCCTTGAGGATATGCAGAATCAAGTATAGACCATAAAGGCCTAGGTAAATAGATCCTTCCCCACTAGGATAATTAGGCAGGTCAAGGATGCCCTCTTACTACTCTTCTCATTTTTAGGTAAGGTGGTGAAGACCAAAGTACTTATCTAATGAACCTAGGCTTATCTAGAGAGGATCAAATATATTGATGGGAAATGTAGACATTTCTTTATGATAGTCAATAAAGGTATGTTTTCTAATTTAAAATTTATGCCCACCTAAAACTTGGGATTATATCAAATGTATGATGGGAACATGAAAAAAACTATGGAGTGGTCGATGTGGCTTAAACTATGATAGGACCCTTTGAAGATAGAATGAAAAATATATTGGATTACTTTAACTAAGTCAATATATATGTGGTGTTTCACCTAAACACACCCTACTAAACAAGGGAGAGTTTGGAGTCCACATGGGTCACTCTGACAAGGTCATGAGGAAGAAGGTCACTAAGGCAAACAAATAAGGGTCCCAAGAAGTTTTCAAGCTTTCAACATAGTCCAAAATGAGTATCATCTATGTGTTTAAGGTTTATGTGTCAATAGAGGCTCCCTTATAAGCATACAAGAGACTAGTGATCTAGGCTAAGATAATCTTCAAAGAAAACTTGATGAAAGTCACCAAGTTGGATTGATAGTTTGACCTCATGGAAATCATATTGTAAGCTAGGGATGCAAGGTCAAATTATTTAAGATACAAATCCTCATAACTACTGCCACATATCTATTGAACGGTCCCTCATGGATATTTTTGGGGATAACTTGGGGATTTTTTTTTTAATTATATGGTTTTAACCACCAGGATTGGCCATCATGGCTTAGGATGGGAATATCAGGCTATTTGGAGGTGAATCCCATCCTTATCTATAAAATTATATCTATTAAATGGTCCCTCATAGATATTTTTGGGGATAGCTAGGGGATTTTTTTTTAAGTATATGGTTTTAACCACTAAGATTGGTCATCATGGGCTAGGATGTGAATATCATGCTATTTGGAGGTGAACCCCATCCTTATCTATAAAATTATAGCCATGTTCTACATAAAGGGTCAACAAATTTTTTCTTAAAAGTGTTATCAAATTTAAGCCAAGATTTCACCTGCTTTCTCCTTCACCCCTTTGGACTATGAAAGTTGGCCATGATTGATATTATTATAACAACACTTGTCTTTAATGAATGCAATTTTAGCTTTCTGCAAAATGCTTGTTTTGTGTTTCAAATTATCTTTCATCTCCATTCTGAATGATTATCAATGCTAGATTAATATAGACAACACATTAACATTAAATATATGCTAAGGTTATAATGTGTTTATCTATAATAACCCCTTTGTGAACTCTTTTATTTCTTTTCTCATAGTAGTAGTAATTTTTATGCTAGTTTGTTAGTTATCTTGGAGGTTTATGTGTGATATACTATATGCTTATAGTACTAATATTTAGTGAGGGTTTATAGTTGAGGCATTCTCCCCTATTTCCGTAGACTCTTCCCATTGTGTATTCTTAGGGTTATAAATTTTTGTGAAGCTCAGTACACAGTGGTATCACTATGGCAAGGGCACTTAATTTGACAGGTGAGATGTTGATTTCATTTTAAATCTAGATGCACTCTTTCATATTTTACTCTCCCTTTCCTTTTTGTGTTTATTTTTAAAGATTATACTACCCTTTCCATTATGTTTATAAAGTAGAGTAGCATAATGTATTAACATCAATAACAACTCTAGACAACTATACCTTTATATAATATTTTTATATTGAGATTCTAGTGGTGGCACTGCATCTCTTAGAGATTATTTCACACAGCCTCCATAGTGAAATTAAATACCCATAGTCATGACTTGGGATGATCTCAAATAAATCTTAAAATAGAGGAGATAAATCCATCATTGTTCCCATTCTTCTCTTTAGGAATACCCAATCTCATGGGTATTTTAGAACAAGATATTGGAATGAACAACAGTCATGGGCACTGTCTATGTGCACAATGGATCTATCTAGAGATCAGCCCTAGATTTTATTAAAAATTATGTATGTGACTTCTTTTCTTCATCTAAATCTATGCATATACAAGTAATAAATTAAGAATTATTGAAAATGTTTACTCTCAAGTTTGGAGGGAAATTCATGATGAACGCTTACTTGGAGTAACAAAAAACATTAACAAAATGATAGGGATAAAGGGGTATTAATGGATATATATTGAATGCATAATAATCATGGTGATGTGGAATAAAGTTTCCCCTTTACATTTCCCAAATTATGTCCCTGATAAACTAGTTGAATAGGATATTGCTTACCAACTATGGTGGAGCGTTGATGAGATTTGAAGAAGAATAAGGTCATGTTTCATGGCTCTTCTGTAATGATTGTCTAAATGTGTTACATAAACAAAAAATATTTTGGATAATTTGGTAAAATTAGGGAATATTATTCATTGGTGACTTTTTTGCATATGGAATGGAATCCTTATGGCTTAATCCAAAATAAAATCTAAGATTTCAACATTCCTTACTAGTATGAACCATACGATCATGATTTCATATTTTTTAATGCAAAAGATGATGTTGAGGTTCTGGAAAGAAAAAAATTAGTTGGACTAATGGAGGATATTTTACAAGTCATCTAGGTAGAGGTTTATATAACACTTGAAGAGGTACATACTAGGCTCCCACCTCCTAGTGGATGGTCAACTACATATTACTAGACCTTTTAACATTCTCAATAGTGATAAGACCAAAGAACCTCTTCTAGGACACTACCTATTATGATTACAACCATGAAGTATGGTTAGGGTGTGGAGGAGGCCTGGTGGTGTCAAGTTCCTCACAATAAGGTCCATCTCAAGCACCACCAATTGTAATGAGAATTGTTGAGTTAGATAAAGAGGCAAAGGAAATTATTTTTATTATCAGTTCCTTTAAAAGAGCTAAAGAACTAATTTGCATTGATTCTTATAATTTTGAATATTATAGCCTCCATATTTCATCCATGATTTCAACTACTATAAGTGTGGGTGTCACACCCACTTACACTCAATAGGCTCCTTCCTTGGCTGAAAAGTCAATATTTTACTAAAAAAAGAAGCCTAGAGTTCTCAAAGACCCTAGGGATATAATTACAGAGATAATAATACAAGAAGGCCCTGATCCTAAGAATGAGGATGAGGAACTATAAAAATCCAAAATGTTGAGTCTTAAAGGAGTCAAATGGAAATCACCAATAAAGGTATAAGATTGAGGTGAGGACATTTCTCTTGTAACTACCTAAGTGCCTATTATTCCTTCATTCCATGTGGTTTCTAATATCTCTTTTATTGCTTTCATTTCATTGGCTCTTATTGTTCCTAGTGCTACTTTAGACTTTTTAGTCTCTATTAATTCTAGTGTTACTATTGTTCCTTTGAGTCTTGTTACTTTTAATGTTGGGATTGTTTCTATTACTCTTATTGTCTCTACCTTGCCTACTATTACTTTAGTCACAGTTTCCCCTACTCCCTTTTAGTCAAAGAAGGTAAATTTTAATAAGACTAGGGGAACCTTTTCTAGCCCCAATTGTACATATCTTCTACTCAATTTACATTGAATATGCCTTCTTCCTCCACAACCCAGGCTACTTTTATTACTCCCTCTTCTAAATCCAATAAGAAGAAGCCCACTTATGTTGTTCATCAAATGCCTTAGTTCATAAATATAGACTGGTCTAAAATCATTTGGCCATCATTATTAGAGCCATTTCATGTAGAGGCACTAATTCAATCTTCATGGGATGTTTTTACAATAACCAATACTAAGGACACTCAATAAATAGATGAAACATAGATATTAATTCCCTAGTTGGATGCCAACCTAAAATCCCAAGCCTCCCAAAGACCCAATCTGACAATAACCAAGCTACCCATTATGAGATCCACATTTGACAAATCAAAGGCTATAATATAAAGGGTTGAGAAGAGGAATATATAAGATGACTCTAGAAGAGGATTGGTATTAGAGGAAAGGCATGATGTGTTCTCATTATTAATGAGAGAGACTATGAGAATTGGGTAGTCTCCATATAATGTGGATTTCAAATCCTACCTATAGGAAAATATAGAGGCCTTTTTAGGACTCCATAAAGGCACATATCAGGCCAAATAAGAGTTACAACAAGATCTAAGGGAAAAACAAAAAATTATTCATGTTCCTAGGGAGATGGAAAGTGATGTACAAAATACTAATTTTATATTTTACAATATTTTGGAGATTATTGGTTCAATGAGAGCTAAATTATCCCCTCACATTGTTGAAACTATCAAATTACTTAGTTCTTTGAAAGATGATGAAAATAAGCTAAATTTAATTATATTATATACAACTAATAATACTTACATCCATCTTAATTTAATGACACCATTGGAATCATCCAATCTCTCAATATGGTGCTCATTAAGACATCATAAGTTAGAAAGTGGGTATCAAGTGCACAAGCCTTGATTCCTAAACTAGCAAAATAAGAAAAATAAGTCTTATAAATTTTGGATGATTTGAATTTATCCTAGGCCTTAGACCCCTCAATAAAATTAATAAGAAAGGCCAATTTTGATCAGATACTATAATAAGTATCAACTAATTTCAAACAAAGTCTCCAGGGATGAACGTTAGAATAGATAGATTGAATAAAAACTAGTCTTTACCAAGAGGAATGTCATAGAGGTGGAGATATTTTGGGTGGAATTTAGAGCCACCACGATAGAGCATGCCTATTTGATAGTGTAGGTCACTAGAGTGCATAAACCCTCCCTTTTAAACATGGATGCAATAAGGTGTAAATACAATGTTAGATATAAGAACTATCAGGATTTGGCTACAATTGGGTCTTCTAGTTCAACTACATTTTCTAATATATCCTCTAACAACTTCCAGTTCAATCATGAAGGCTCTATCAACTAGTAAACCTTAGTCTATTTGGTAAATTTTATATGTATTTTTCATGTAAATTGTTAATTTAACTAAGACATGTATTAGTTGATTGAACAATTTTGTAAACATGCACACATTGCATGGATTTTTAAGAGTGAGTATAATTTTAAAAGACTTAGTTTTGACTAAGTTTAGACATGCATGCTTAATTTGTAATAATTAGAAATCTCATTCTAATTATCATTAACATGTAATTTTAGATTTTTACATATATTTAGAGGATAAGGCAACCCCTCCCTAAATCTATTTATACTTGTAATCCTCTTATTTTAAAGGGTTTAGAAAATTTATCAATACAAGAAGTCTTTTGATTGTCACATAATTGTGTTAATATTTTTCTATTCCAATTCTATGTAATTAATTGTGTTTACTTTTTCGGTTATTTTATTTAGTAATTTGAAGTGTTTAAAAGTTACAAAAAGTTCCTTATTATTAGTATTGGTGTATGCTAATTGAATATGTGCAATAAATATTGGATAATTATAAAATATCATTGATTGTATGAAATTAGGTTGACTATTTCAAATTCTCTAAGTGTGTAGATGTGTTTTCCTTGATATAGCCTTCTAAGTGTGAGCAACAATTGCCTTAGATACCCCTATGGTCTAAGCTATAATATTCTAGATAAGGTTATGTAATAATTACTCTACACACAATTAATCTTTAGCTTAAACCTTAGAGTTTACTATACTATTTCTTCACCAGACTAGCCTATTATGTTTGCATGTGTGCAATAACTATTAGTTGCAAACATTGGTATCAAGTAATTTATTCAAAAATAGACTAGCCTAAAAGTAATCCCTTTGAAATCATAGAGCATTATTTTATGATTAAGCTTTCCCTATTTTGGCTTTTTATATTTACCCACTTTAGCATAGGTTCCATCCAACTCAACTATGTTTTAACTTTCTTCTAGGTTTTACTCACCCATTCACACCCAAATGAACAACCTACATGTTTAGCCTACTATTCCACCACGTGATTGTTCAATCCATCCCTATAAATTGTGCACTAGAGTGTAATTTATCTCCATGGAAATCCTAAAACATTATAGGTTACCTCATTAAATATATATTGTGAATTAAAATGGCATCGACACCAACCTCATAACTATCACAATTCAAAGACTAGGAATAATATATTCCATAGGTATAACTACCTAAATACCATAAACTAATTTAAATGAGTGAATCTTGTTGCATTTTTATATATTTTTTGATATACCGAAATAATAGTATCAATTCAATCTTCCTAATCATCCATTTGAACATTACATATCATTTTTAGCATCTTACCCAAGATTTTTTTTAAAAATTCAACATGTCCATTTGCGAGCAGATAATAGGCCATGAATTTATGGTGAGATAACATGAATAATTTAGTAAGAGACTTGATTATGTTGTTGATGAAGTTAGTTCCTCTATCACTAACCAATTTAATTAGACATCCAAACCTTGCAATGATATTCTCATACAAAAACTTAGTGGCATCTTATGCACTATAACTTGGTATCACAACAAATTTCACCCATTTCATGAAATAATCTATCATAGTAATGATATATCTTGATTGACTGCATTTACTTGGAGGAATTATAGGCCTCAAAAAATAAATTCCTCGATATTCATAAGCTTTCTATTCTATCATTGGAACCAAGGGCATCTCATCTTGATAATTAGGTTTTCCAATTCTTTGATAAACATCATAGTGTTTTTCCACCCTATGAGCATCATGAAATAAATTTGGCCACCAAAGACCAATTTATAGAGTCTTTCTTTTAGTTTATTCTCCTACAAAACATCCTCCTATTATTCCTTGATGTGTTTATTAAAGGAGATATGGTCGTTGATGGTCTAAAGCTACTATGTGTAGTCCATCATCTTTCTCGATCTTATATAAGAATCCATTGATAAGGATATAAGTAATTTATCACATAACCATTTGCTTATTATCTTTTTCAACATATTGTGTAGGAAAAATTACTTGTTATATACAATTTTCAATGTCCTCCATACTGTCAAGGATCACATAGGCCTTGAACAAATGTGCATATGAGGATTCTTCAGGCATCTCTTTTGGTTCTTCTCCATTATATATCCTACTCAAATGATTAGGTCTCACATTCTTTCTTCTTGACATCATATTGATACTAAATTTTAATTATTAAAACATCATCAACCACTTGGAGATCATTCCACTTAACATAGGCTTGTTAAGTAGGTATCACAAGGCTTGATGATCTTTAAAAAACTCAAATGGTCTGGCCAAAAGGTAATGCCTAAATTTATGAAGAGAAAATGTCATTGTTATGGATTCTCTCTATGGTTGTATAATTTTATTCTATGGTCGATCATTTCCTACTTGTGAAATGTATAGGATGATCTAACCCACCATCCCTTAGAAATGCTAAGAAGACTCCTATTATTATACCAAAATCATCCACACATCAATAAAATGTCTTATTTCAATCTTAAGAAAAAATACAAGAGATGTCACTAACCTTTGTTTGAGTTCAATAAACATTGTTTGACATTCTTGTGTCCATTCAAACTTGCATCCTCGAATAACAAGTTTTATAACAATGTAACATTGGATGCATATCCCTTGATGAACTTTTTTTAACAGCCTATGTGACCCAGAAAGGTTTATAACTCTATGGAATTAGTTGGAGGTGGCATCCCCACTATAACAATAATTTTACTTTGATCAAATAGAATTTTGTCATTACATACATTGTGATCCAATAGAACATCAAAAAGTGTCAAAAATAAGAATTTATTTACATTCAATGTAATTTATAGGGCTTGAAAATGTTCTAGCATTAGATAAATTTTAGACAAATTATACTTGAACAAAGAGAAGACAACCCAATTTTCCAAATAGAGCTAAAAAAATCATGAATAAAATCTTTAAACATAGTTACTACAGCCTGATAAAAGACTACTGGAGCATTCTTAAAATCAAATGACATTACCTTACATGAAAACTAAACCTATTCCATTGTGAAATTTTTTTAATCCTAGTATTCATTTTTGATAGTAATGTGATGATATCCACTAAATCTATTCATGAATTAATATACCTCATGTCTTGTGACTGATTCAAGAAACTCATCTGTAAAGGGTATGGAAAATGTATCATTAATGCAAGCATTGTATAGTGCATGGTAATCCCAACATACCCAAATCTCACCAGTCTTCTTCAACTGTACTACTATAGGACTAACCCAATTTGCCTTTTCTACTAGATAGATGATCCTTACTTCCTACATGTGATCTAACTCATCCTTATCTTTAAACTTCATATTGGGATTCAATCTCTATGGACACATTTTAATCCTTTCAATGCACTCTTTCAATTCAATGTGAATCTCCATCAAAGATTGATCTACACCTTTAAGTTATACAAACTTAGTCAAAAAGACATCTTGATAATCTCTTAATAGCTACAATGCCTCTAAAATCTCATTTTGGGTCTAGTACTCTCCCAAGGTCACTAGTTTGGGCACATAATCTATTTCAATATTTTCCTCAATCTTATTTAATAGTTATTGACATACTCTATTAGATCTAATAGGTAGTGAATCTTGTAGATTTCACTCTCTTTCTTATTTTAGAATGTTTACATTTCGTACTCTTTCTTCCTCAACTCGTTTTGTACTTTGATTTTTTGTTAGCTTTATTTCTCGCTCTGGATCGAAGAATCCTTCTAGATCTAGATCAACATCACTATCACTAGATTATGTGAACTCATCTATAATTATATTATATGTTTTAAGAAGATACTATTCCTATTTACTAGCTTTGTAGGTATGAGTCTCTAGATTCAAATATTGAGTTGCTTCTTGTTGTGATGATGAGTTTGTCATAGTTCCCAAAAATTCTACCCAACCATAACATAGAAAAGTTTTAATTTTTTTTAATGCATTATGTACTACTATATTTTCATCTTCAAAAACAAAAGTTTGTATAAAACATTGATATACATGTGCCCAATGTTTAGTTTCCCTTCTATGCTCCTAATGTATTTACCACATAGCTATAAGTTGTGTTAGAGTATTGCTAAAAATATGCACTTAGTATCTTGGCTCAACACCCTACATAGACCATATGTCTATGCATGTTGATAGAGTGTGGGTGAAAATATACACCCATTATCTTGACTCACATAAATTCACATGCTTCATCCCATTATAAATCTATTTTTTATGAACTACAAACCATGTTGTAATAGTTCCCTTCAAGGCATAACTAAGTGTACTGACTCTATGATCTATATATAGTACATGGTGATCCAAACTAAAGATAAATTGATTGAAATCTTCTATCAAAATATATTATGGTAATTGATGTTTTATGGAAAATACTATTCACAGAGGCTATACATCATGATCTCTCCAAACTCAATTCAACATATGCATGTCTGAGTCTCCACTTATTGAAAATGATGCTTCCCAAGGTAGAATGACTTATCAAGTAGGATATATGTAATCCATGACCATTGCACCTATATTAAATAATAAATCTACTTTTGACTCAATTGGAGATCACACAAACAAAGAAGTACATCCTTCAATTCAAAACTAATGAGATGGAGACTTTATTAGCACTAACTTATAGACCATATGCTATATTATCTATGTCTATATGTGTTTCCCAAGTTGTGGTTTAAATAATTGATATTCTATAGATCGTAGAGAATTTTAATTTGTATCTTTACTAACTTTGAACTAACTATTATCAATGTATGCATAGGGTGAAGTTGGTTCTTTTGGAATAACATAGAGATTATGCTCTAATTTATTTAGTGGTAAAAAAATTATCTTATCCCCTTAGTGTGCCTTTTATTAATGTAACACTATATTGATATTCATTTAGCCATTTGATTTAACAATTTTGGAAATATTAGTGTATTATTCTTAATTTAGTTAAAGGGTTTGAGTAGTCAAATTAGTAAATAAATATGCAATAATTAAGCTACTAATTTATGTAAACTATATTTTAATTTTGACCTTTTAAAAAATAGTAATAAGAGATGGAAAATAAGACTTAGTTGAAAATTGATTGATCCAATTGAGACAAAGGCTAGAATTCACTATGCAAGATTGGGACACTATCACAAACTAAGATATGAACTTCATTTTGTGATTGGATAGGAGTGCCAAAATTAGATCAGAGTGGCACTGGTACTATAGTCCACCTCTATCACTATTGTCCTAAAGATCGGAGCTTTATGGGTTTTATTCACTAGGTCTGTGTGACCCTGTCCATGAAGTTTTGATAGCTAGAAGTCTATAGAGATCCTTGTAGAGTATATTTTCTCTTCAAAATTTATGTTCCATTATGCTTTGATCAATTTAAAGAAATAATGGGGGGTTAGTTTGTGTAAGATTCACTAGACATGGATCCACACCCCTTGTATGGGCATGTTGTCTACATACAAATACTCTAAAGAGGGATCAAGCCATATCTAGTTCTCTCACTTGATGTGCTTTGTGTAATTGTGTGTATGAAGATGCATAATGTTGAATGGGATGTACTTGAGGTGGTTAGGGACTGTTGTAATAATTTGAATAAGCTTGAAAGTGTGTTGGTTGGTTGTATGCAGAGAATAGGGAAGATTGCTTGAGTAGTCTTGCTTGTATTCTTTCTTGCGTAGTGATAATTTCCAACTCTTTCAAAATGATCTTTGAATGGGATTTTATAGGTATCTATTTCTCATGGGTTGAATGAGCTTGCATTAAGCCAACAAGGAGAAGGATGGGGAACTAGAAGAAATTGAATATTGGGGACAAAAATAGACTTCAACAAGAGCATTGAAAGTAGACAGGAGTGGCATTAACACTATAGTCATAGTGTGGTGCTATTGTTCTAAGTAGACAAGACTTGGGGGGATTGATATGTCAAGTAAATATGAGTTTGGCTTAGTTGGGATTACGTTTGGAAGGTTATAGATGGGAATCAATAAAAATGATGTCTATGAGGGTCATAAGAGCAATCAAGAGGGACTTAAGGGTTAAGTGTCATTATCCATACTCAATCTACTAATTTTTGCATTTTATATGATTATATTTTCCCCCCCTTTATCCTAGTGATGTTGCAAAGTGAAATACTAGGATAAAGGAAAAATAGGAAGCGTACCTAAACTTACCTATAAGGGTGAAGCTCATGAAGTTGTGCAATGTTGGTTGTGCATAGAGAGAGCATGTTGTGAAGTATGAATCTATTATGATGAGTGATTCTAGATGATGTTGAGTAATGCTAGATGATGTTGTACTAAGAGTAATATCATGAATAGAGCTAAATTTTCAATTCCCCAAAAGTGGCCCAAGAATACAATGGCTAGCCCTTTGGTTCCATCTTTGCCCACTGAGTGAAACTAGGTGATCATGCATGTGTTGATAAATATTTGGAATATGTGTCCAATCCCTTTTAATAGGTGGCTCAATAATACAAAGGCTAACTAGCCTTTTGGCTCCATCATTGCCTTATGAAGTGAAGCTATGAACTAATATCGATATGAAATGTGTGTCATATGAGATGGATCTTGAAGATCATGAATGCATTATGATCTAAAAATGTTATTTTGGATAGTTGAATGTATGATGGAAACTAGGCCACTCTTGGTCACTCTAAAAGATTGAGATTCGGCTTGTATGAAAGCCTCTCTCAAATTAGTGCACTAAGCTTATATGACATCCACTCAAGAACTTAGGAATGTGGAAGTTAGGCTTGTATGAAAGCCATTTCAAAATAATACCAACCACCTACAAATGTAATAAGGTATGAAACTACTAAGAATTTTTGAGTAATACTGAACTTAGAAAGGAAAAGCAAATAAATGTGTCATGCACATTACCCCCAATCACTGGTTTCTAGAACATAGATTCTGATATGAAAGTTATGTCAATTATCATGTCTAAAACTAAAAGTGAGATCCATCATGAAATTCATGATTTCCCCTATATCTAGATTATCTAAGCAAAATTGTACTGAAAACTATTGATTCTAAACTGGTCTAGCTATGCAAAACTATAGCTGAACCTACTTTTTTGCCTACTTTTGAAAAGTCTAGTTTTTTTGTTATTTAGATAGGAGTGCCAAAAGTGGACACTAGTGGCACCAATGTTGTATTCTAAGTTGGGTACTATTATCCTAGGCTAAATTTGGTAACTATTCTGATACTCTCACTATTTGCCTAGTCTATTTTGATGTCTGGTTATTATTCTAGGTGTGTTGAATGTTGTTTTTTTATCATTAGGATCTCTAATCTTTGTGACAAAACCCTTATTTGTTTCCCCTTCTTCTGAGAGTATGAATGAATACCCTACAATGATTTCCCTTAGAAGAAATATCCCTACAAGGGTGTTATGTTGTAAAGATACATGATATAACAATGATATTTGATAAGATATCTCAAGATATATTATGATTTGTATTGAGAGATTGTTAGATCAATAGGGGTATGCCTAGATGGATATAATAGTGTAATAACATGTTTGATGTATTGAACTAGAAATGAAATGTTGGTTAGTTATTAGTTGTTAGTTGGAGGGATGAAGCATGATGTCCATCATGACATCTAATAAAACAAGATAATGCATGATGTGGATCATGGCATTGCAAATAATGAGAATCAAACAAGCAGCACACACACAAGGCAAAAACCAATAAGTGTACAAGGGTGGCCAAAGGACCACACAAACAAGGGACATGGGCACATGTCATTCACATTGAAAGGCAAGCATATAAGGCATGTTTAAATTCCACATACACATATAATTAAAACAAGTAAAGTTGGCATGGAAACCAAAATCACATAGAAGAGTACAGTTAAATGACATTGGCAAATGTCTTAAATCACACACATGAATAAAAGCAAAGGACATTGGCAAATTTCCTAAGGCACATACAAGAGATAAATAAGAATTGAGAGATTCAATCATATTTAGATATGCAAAGTAAGAAAGTCAAGCATGTAATAACTAGAAATATAATCACACCTAACTAATCAAAACAAGAAGTGAAAGTGTGAAAGACATGTTAGTACAAGACTAGGTACATGCTAAGAAATACACAAGTGCTATATACTAGTGAGTGTTGATAGAATAATCTAGTAAATAATATACATCAACATGATAACTAGAGTGTGTGGTGTAGGAATGATATAACCTAGATGGTGTAGTCATGTAGAAGATGCCCCCAGTAGGTATGTATATCAATGTATGTCTCGATGTAGAAGTAGGATGCCCCCTCAATGGGTAGAGTGAAGCAATCAAAGAGATGGATGTCACTGCACACACTCAAAATAGATCAAGTGAAGCATAGTATGTAGATAAATCAATAAACAATAGCATAGAACAATATATGTAAGTCTACCATGATAGTAAAAATGTAAAGCATGGATGATGCATAAAATCAAAATATTTTTGGTTTTTTTAAATTATTTGCATATTTTTGTATTTTAAACTCTTTGAATGTTTTTGAATTTTTGAATGTTGTATTATTTTTGGTATTTTGAATATGTTATGAACTATGTACTATCAATCATATAAAGAATATTTACAATAATTTAATGAGAAGCTATATACAAACATTGGAAAAAAAATCTATATATAAGCATATGAATAAAGTAATATGTACATGATGACATAAAAGACTAGGTTAGAGGGGGTAAAGGGTCCAAGGATGGAGCTTGTTGGGGATGTATATGGAGGAAGGGATCATGACCATCATCAAATGCCTCAAGATCATCATCATAAGTATCATCATAAAGTTATATACATGGCATCATCCTACCAAAGACAAACTAAAGGTTTCTCTGGTGGTGGAGATGTTGATTCTTCTCTATGACATTTAGCTTTGGTAGTAGATTGTTTTGGTGGAATTGGAGAAGCTGGTGTTGGTGGTGTTATAATATAAATAATACCTTGAACCTATAGTTTAACTAATCTCTACTATAAATTTGTACATGAGTTTGTATCATGGCCTATGATCCTATGACAAAGACAAAATGGATGACCATCTTGCTATAATATTCAGCTTATAGATCTATGTCATATTATAAGTAATGTGATTAATACATGATCAAGTAACATATATAACATAATATGTGGTTGATTATGTGTGCTTTATACCTAAATTTGAATGACTAGCTCTATATCCATAGAGGTAACCATGTGAACTGTATGTACCAAGTGATCTATTTATGGCTGAAAATGTGAAGTATTTCTTGAGAGTGTAGTGTGAGATGTTAAGAGTGATGTAGGATGTCTAATGAGAGATTTAGATTCATCTAGATATGCTCTTGGACCAGTTGGTGTAAATATCAACACAAAAAAATAGTCATCTATGAGTGTGGGTATCGTATCATCATCTGAAGAATCTTGGGAATCTATATCAACATCATCTACATATGGTAACTTAGAATTTACCACAAGGGTAATTGTGATATGGGAGTCTCATCAACTATAGTAGTAGAAGTTAATGGTGATGTGAATGTGTCTATAACTAATGGAGTGACTATATCTATAAAATCAATTGGTACTACTAGAACTATTGTTGATGAATGTATAACTATAATAGGTGTAAGAATCATGACTAATGGAGTAGTAGAATGGATGAAGCTATTGTGACTGGCTGAATATCTAAAGTTGAGGGCACAAATATAAGTAGAGGAGTGTGAGAAGTGTTAGTCTCTCCAACCTCATATGTATGTATTTCATCAAGATAAATATAATGAGGTGGTGGCTAAACTATGATATGAGGTGTCCCATCTATCAAAATAGTTGAAGATGACTCTGTAGTTTGATAATATCTGAATGGTTGGTTATCTATTAGACATATGTATAGGTATCCTTCATGGATACACTTAACACATTAATTAAGAGTATAAGTAACTACCCCCATACATAACATGTATCTAAGGTCATCTGAGTAAAATATTATAATGAAGAGGACCTGACATGACTTGGAACTATGTGGAGAGGGTTTTGGGTCCTACCATGATATCCAAAGAAATAGTTCCCAATGTATGTCATGGTATATCATAAAATTATTTAATGTTATTATATTATTTTTTCATGGAGGCCATGTCTATGCCCATGGTCTGTAAGAATGTAATATTGCATATATTAAGTTTGAAACCACTATCAACTAGAACTCTCTTAACGGTGATAGTGTTAACTTGAGCTTGTATGAATAGTGGTAATTTTTATTCAATTACTATCTGAGATGGCATGTCATCATGATCAAAAGTGATAGAATCTTTATATTTTTTATCATATTAACCACTGATGCAAAATAAGAAGGCTCTAAATCAACAGGCATATAAGTCTAAGTGAGTGTTTGATAGAGAATGTCCTTGAAACATTAGCTTTCTAAAGTAGTTCTAACATGGAAATCTTAGTTGGTGTGTTTCTTAAATGATCAACAATATCATATTCATTGTGTGGATCTACTTGTGTGGATGGGTTGGGCCTAGGATAGGAAGGAATAGGAGGGTGGCAAGGCTCTTGACTAGGTGGAGGAGGCATTGTGGTATGTTGAGTAATAACTCTAACCACATTATCTACTATCCATATAGGACTAGTAGTAGCTATAGGTGGAGAGAAAATATAATTGATAGGTCGAGGTGGTGGAAGGATAAAAAATGTCAACTAGGCTCTCTATCGATGGGTAATGACCTAGGGAAGGGAAAAATGAACCATGCAACATGACTCAACATAGGATAGAGGCTCTAAAGGAGGTGATGCAAAATATATCTTAACATGTTTGATAATAACTTTCTTAACATCATCCCATTTAATGAAAAATGAGAATGAAATGCAAAGAATGAAGCTTTTGTACTAACATACGATAGACTTCATCATTCATCTACATAATAGGACCAAGTATGGTCTCCTTATTATTTACAAGAATTATAAGAAAATTTGTAAATAAGTGAGATCCATTTTTGAAATCTAATTTTATAATGTAAGGTGATGCCTCAAGAAGTAATAGGACCTAGTGTATGCAACTAGGGTTTAAAAAATGATATTTTTGAAAAATACTATAGAATTTTGAAAATGAAAGTGGATTTTTGATTTAAATATGCAACTAAAAATTTAGAAAGTTATTGGAAAATGCTTGATTGAATAGGACCTAGTATGTGCAACTAGGGTTTTGAAGAATACATATTTTTGAAAATTAGTATTGAATTTTGAAATTTATAATGATTTTTTGATTTAAATATGTAAATAAAATATTCAAAAAAATATTGAAAAATTACTAGGAAAAATTGAGACCTAGTATGGGCAATTAGGGTCGAAAATAAAAATTATTTTAAAATTACTATGAAATTTTAAAATTCAATGCTAATTTTTTATTTTATTATGCAGGTAAAAAAAATCAATAGAAAATTTACCTTAGGGTTTCTAGGGTTTTTATGTACAAACAAAGTAAGTCAGGTTCACCAAATGATTTAACAATTTTGGGAATATTAGTGTATTATTCCTAATTTAGTTAAAGGGTTTGAGTAGTAAAATCAATAAATAAATATGCAATAATTAATCTACTAATTTGTGTAAACTAGATTGCAATTTTGACCTTTCTAAAAATAGTAATAAGAGATGAAAAAGAAGACTTAGCTGGAAAATGATTGATTTGATTGAGATAGAGGTTGGAATTCACTATATAGGACTAGGATACTATCAAAAACTAAGATCTAAAATTCATTTGGTGATTGGATAGGAGCACTAGAATTGAACAGGAGTGGCACCAGCATTTTAGTCCACCTCTACTACTATTGTCGTGAGGATTTAAACTTTTTGGGTTTTGTTCTCTAGGTCTACGTGACCTTGTCCATAAAGTTTTGACAATTGAAGGTCTATAAATCTCCCTGTAGAGTATATTTTCTCTTCAAACCCTATGTTCCATTTTGCTTTTATTAATTTCAAGAAAGAGGGGGGGTTAGTATGTGTAATATTCACTGGTTGTGGATCTCCCTTATGTGGGCACATTGCCTACATACCAATACTTCAAAGAGGGATCAAGCCATATGTATTTCTCCCACTTGATGTTATTTGTGAAATTATGTGTATGAAGATGTATAATGATAAATGGAAGATGTATAATGATAAATGGGATGTAATTTAGGTGGCTAAGGACAGGTGTAATAATTTGAATAAGCTTGTAAGTGTGTTGGTTGGCTATATGTAGAGAATAGGGAAGATTGCTTGAGTAGTCTTGCTTGTATTCTTGTTTTCTTAGTGATAATTACCAACCATTTACAAATGATCTTTGAATGGGATTTTATAGGGATCTATTGGTCAAGGGTTGAATGATATTACATTAGGCCAACAAGGAGAAGGATCAAGAATCAAAATAAATTAACCATTGGGGCCAAAAATGGACTTGGATAAGAGCACCAAAAATAGACAGGAGTGGCACTAGAACTATAGTCCTAGTGTGGTGCTATTGTCCTAAGAAGATGGGACTTGGGGGATTAATCTATCATGAAAATAGGAATCTATCTCAACTAGGATCAGGTTTGGAAGGCTATGGATGACTAGAAATCAGTGAAAATGATGCCTATGAGGGTCATGAGAGCAAGTAAGAGGGACCTAAGGGTTGGTTGCATTAGCCATGCTCAAGTTACCAATTTTTGAATTTTATATTACTACACCATCATAAGCCCATTTTTTACCAATCAAGCTAGGCTAATGGGTCTCCTATGTTTTCATGTCAATAACCTAAAAATATCCTCATAGACTTAGCTCAACAAAATTAATCTCCACATATTCTAAGTGGCTAGTTAACTATACTCTCCTATAGTTTACAAGACTAAGAGTGATAGGATTGTAGATCAATGTTGGTTGATCAATAGCCTCCCAAGTAGATCTGGGAATCATGTTAATAGTACTCAAAAATTAAATAATGCATTAGGAATCTTGTACCCTATGTGTTCAATGTCTATATATGAGTTAACATCCTAGAGTTTCTTATTTTTGACATACCAAATGACCTTATTGGTATGATTTTATCCTCACTAAGTTCACTCTATAAGATTATGCAAAATATTGGTAATGTTCTATGAGATGTCTTCAATGCATAGAGTATTGATCAATTTCAAAAAATCTATCAAAAATTCACAACACCTTTCTATCTCATAATTCACATGATCTATCCACACATTTGTGCATCAATAGTTGTGGCATCTCCTTCCAATTTAGTCTACCATTGTATATCCTAAAGAACATATGTATCTTGATACATCATGCTCTTGTCCATATTATGATCAAGATATTTATCCCATTGAACTTTCTTGATTACATGATCTTGTGGCATTCCTAATAGAGGCAACCCTTATTCTAGACATTTATATCTTGTGATTTCTTGCATGAATGAATTTTCCCTAGGTTACACATTTATCATATTTACATTTTGCATAGGCTTTTATTTCCTCTTCTTTTCCAATACTAGATAATATTTAGTCTGATGTTGTCCTTCAAATCTACAATAAATGTAGTACATTTGTATTTAAGGGTTAGTAGGGAAATTTCATGTAAATTGATTATATTCACCAAAAAATAAGATTGAATGGTTTGGAAAACTTATCAGTTATCATTAATGTGACCTCCCTTATATCAACCTTAGTACCCTCCTCTATATCATCTATTTTTTTGAAATCCCAAACCTTGTAATTTTTTTCTCAGTAAATCCTCCTTGCTATGTTTTTTTTGCATTATATCCACCATACTGTTACTAAGGTGATGTTAGAGCATGATTTTATTATTGATGTTGAGGACTTGTATTATTCCACAAGGATTGATACTAATACTATAGAGATGATATGTCCATCTAGCCATAACCTATGGTTGATATTAAGGTGATGAAGGCATTCACCTAGGACCACCTTGTGTTACACTAGTCATTTTCACCTCCAAGTTTGGAATTATCGACTTCAATATAGGTAAATTTTGTGTTATGACTATAAAGACATTTTTGGTGATATATTATATTAATTATTATAAATCTTGACAACTTTTCTCATCATGATTGGTCAATTTACAAAAATTATAGTAAAAACTGGTATTTTTGAATGTACTATTTCAATAGATGACACTTTTATGTTTCATGTCCTATTACTCTACATATTTTTTAGAAATCTATTTTGAGTTTAAGACAATCATTCTTATGATTCCCTTCTTTAACACACTCTACACACCATAATCCTAATTTAGGTCTGTCACTTTCATGCATCTCATCCATTCTATTAAGAAAACATATATTTTCACCTCAAATTTAGAGCTAGAAACTGAAGCATATCCATAGTCATCAATTTATTTAACTCACTGAGTAGTCGCTCGAGCATCAGCCTTAGCCAATAATTGGGATTGTGCAATGGAAAATGTAATTATAGATTACAACCCTTATACAAATCAAGCAACCTTATCCTTTTCCTCCATGATAAAATAAATCTTGTTAATTATGTCTAAAATTTTGTGATCTTAGTCCCATAATGATTCTTTGCTTCATTACCAAATCTCTTTTAGATCTTGAATGGTCTGATTAAGTACTTCTTCATATTAAATTGTAGAATTATCTACTCTTTAACTTTATGAATATTTAGGGCATTAACATCCTTTTTAAAAATTAACTCTAACCTTCTAAGGTTATTATGAATTTTCACTTCTCTACAACTTTAGATGTTACTTCCTTAACCTACCATTTCATGACATAGGTTAACAAAAAAATTCAATATATGTAGACCAATAATATTGCATCAAACTAATAAATATACTTGTATTCAGTGCCATATTTGGTGTACTTTCATATGCTACTACTAGTTTTTGTGCACTAGTAACTACTACTACTACTACATGTTTTTATGCACTATTCACTATTACTATGGGCTTTTTTGCACTAGTTTTTATAGGTGTCTTAAAATTAGTCTAAAAATTGAATCTAGCCTCTTATAACCTCTTCTTATATATTAATTTCTTAGTATTTATAATAAGTTTACCAAATGTATTTGTAAATGATTAAAACCAACTTCTACCTATCCCTTCCTATACACTTTATATTCTTTTATCTAATAACAAATTAGGCTTGGGGAATGCATACTCAAGAAATGAATGATCTCTATATTCATCTTCTTTTATTTGTGATATTGAAACTATGATACTTCTATGATTATGCATAGCTTTCTTGAGAGAATAATCCTTCCTAGTCCAAATAATATTTTTACTCTTAATATTGATATTCTCATATCCTCTAACTGATCTACTATTATATTAATTTCCTCTTCCCTTCACTCTAATCCATATTCACTCTGATTCATATCCTTAATTATTTTTGCATTCACTCTAACTACTTATAGGTCATGGAAAGGACTGATATTTGTATGGTCAAAAAATAAACATGGCAAAGCACATACCATAAATGGAATGCAAATTTAATGTGAAAACATGAAAAAACTAATAGAGACACAAATATTGATCAATAGCTATTAGAGTTGCTTTGATACCAAGATGGAGTATTATATGCACTCATGCAACTGTAAGATTATTCTTACACACCACTACCATATAAAATTTATCATTAAAATTATGCACATAGATAATAATTATGTGCAATAGTCTAATTATCTTAGTATTGTCTCAAGAGAATATACAAATTTGTAACATCCTCTCTCTCTCTCTCTCTTCTTGGTACTTAGTAAAAACAATAGGAGTGCTTAATAAATAGGCAAATGAGTTTATTTCACAATAACCACTTGATTTTTATGATCAATACGAATATAGATAGATTGTATAAATAAGATCACAATAAAATATTTTTATGCACACAAATAATTCAATCTAAAAACTATAACAAAACACTCCAAATCAACTTAACTCTTTAAGTGGGTGTAAACATGGATTAAAAAAATTGGTGTATAAATGACTCAAAATAGTATCTAGTGTGAACATGACCACTCCAACACCCTCTATTAAGCATAAAATAGGGAGTGAGAAAATAAAAAGAAATTTTTTTGAATGGGTCTTGTTAACTAGGCCTGATAAGGTACCCATGTATAAAATCATAGTGAAATACAAAGTGTCCCTATGGTAACCAATCCATCTTACTAGAATAAATGGATGTTGCATATTTATAACTTCCAAGTCAATAAGAAATAATATTCTATATGAGTCTCATTCTATAAAAAACATTGATCACAAAACATTGGGAAAAAGAGTTACTAAGAATGAAATGTGTCACCACAAGCTACCCAAAAACTTATATAACCATAACGAGAGTGAAGAAGAGAACATATGCTACAAGTAATCCCAAGAATCAAAACTCAAAATTTCACATAATTTTGTAGTAGATACACTTGATAGAGTGAATCCCATCAAACAAAAGTGCACTCAATCAACTTCCTAGAAAGTAAAATGTGGAGTTCCAAGAGATAGTAAAGAGCATAACACCTAAAAAAATATGTGCACACACCCCCCATAATGATGGAGTGGGTGTAGTGACTCAAAAAACATATCTACATGAGTGGTCAAATCCCACTATAAAACATTGAAATGTTGACACTAGGCTTCACTAGACTAGCTACTCTTTAGAATGAAATCAAACTCCATAACAAATTTGAAGGAAACTATCAATATCAAAGATAAAGATACAAATATCTCAATAATATATCCCTGGTGGTGATGGTAGAATAAACAAATTATGATTAAATTTCTCTATATGTATGATGCAGAGCTAAATTACTCTATACTTTGCCTATTCAACCTCTGATACCTACACACATCATCATTCTATAAAACAAACTACATCTTCTTTACCTTATCCAAAAATTATCTTTTTGTTTCATGACACTATCTCTTTTTCTTGTGACACTGTTTAGTATTTTATCATTATAATTTAAGAATCCCTTTTCATCTCACTCTAGCTTATATATCTCATCCATCTATTTACATTCACTTCCTCACTCTTAACATTCACCTCCCGCTCACTTCCACTCATTACCCCAGGCCAAAACACATCAATATTAATCTGAGTCTTAGATAGATCTTCTATCCATTTGGATGGCTTCATCCAAGCTTAACCAATTTTTTTCCATCTCCCTCATATCCTCTTGGTATCTCAAATCTCTATCTTGCATTGAAAACCCACAATTCTCTTTTATTCTCTACTAGCCCTTTTTCTATGTTTTTCTAATTGTACTTTCATGTACAGAGTGTTATTGAAAAAATAGTCATGTATCTGACCACCCTCTATCCTTTTACATACCTCCACCAATTTTTTGAACTTAACTCCTTTGCTAGATGTCTTTTCTAGGCTTTTCCTCTCTTTTTGTAGCCCTTATTAGGCCTCCTAAACCTTGTTAACAAAACAATGGCTCAAATACATACACAACCAATATATACACCTTATACAAACATCATAATCAGTTAGGGAACATGTAAATTAGTAATATTACAAATATTTAACCTTTTTGGATGGTTATAACCTTAGATATGAGTTAAACCCTAGTTTAGGGTTTCTTGCTTACTATTACCACTGAAGAACACTTAAAATTCCAATGTGTGTGTTTTATGGAGTTCAAGGACTCAAAATAGGTTTCTGTGGTCTGTAACACATCTCCACACCTTGATCCATCTTTGGATTTTTGTGATCAATCCACTATTACCCTTTTCATATAAAAAATGCTCTTGACTATGTTAGTAAATGCCTATTTATAGGATTGTGTCATAGTTTACCCTCTCATACTTCATTCTTGGTCAATATAAAGAGTATATAAAAATTAAATGGAATCATTTTCACTTTAAAAAATTGTCCATACTTTTTCAACATGTTGTTTTTGATCATATCCTTCTAAAGTCCAATGCTCAGTCCACTGTGACCATAAACAACTACATGAAAAAAAGTTTTAAGAATACTTCTGCATGAACATCAGGGGTTTTCCACCATCTCTATTAAAGCGTATATATTTAAAACACCTCAAATGTTTTCAAAAAAATTTAGATTTAATATTCAAGATCACTTTGTATACAAAGTCATAACACACAGTCCAACTTGTCAACATATAACTATAGGAAATAGGGATCTGCTTAGGGATATTTGTGCATGAAAATTTTATTGCTTGTGTATAAATATTTATAACTTTAAGGACTCTCATTCCAATTTTAAGATCATGTAACACAATCTAAAGTCTCAGTTATAAACCATCTTACAAGCATTATCTACAAAATAGAAAACTCATACAAAACAAGGATATGTTATAGTTTTGTTTGCTCATTAGATGCTTTCTACATTAATTTTTAGACATGATCACCAAAAATAAGGTAAAAATCCTATCTACTATCTTTCCAAACACATTGGGAATCATTTACACAGTCATTCATATACTAATAAAATAAAAACAATATGTAACCAAGCACTCAAACAAAAATAGTGTATGTATTGTTCTCACCATTGACAGGAATCTTCCTTTCTTATATTCTTCAAATTCTCTCTCCTTAAAAATAGGAATTAGTATATAAACACAATCTTATAAATAATTTACATTCTCCTTATTTCATAAATAAATCACATATAATTAGCATCAGATATCAAAAGACCTTCGACAGAGGTCTGTCAATATTGATTCTTGTAAACAAAATAGGGGTCTTACAACATTCAGCTCCCCTTTATATCAAAATTGTTTAATTAAATTCTAAATTCATTTATCTCAAATGGATTATCTCTCCCACTACTAATAACTGACTCCACCCTCATATAAAAATACACATAACTGAATCTTGGTGGTTTCCCTTCGAATGGTCTCTTTTAGTCACAATGCATTATTCATGTTTTTACATAATATGACACATATAACATTATGACATTGGTATAATGAACATTTATAAACCTATTACATTGACCAATACCTATATATAAGTTAGCACACCTGCCAACTACTTAAATTTCATAAAATTCCTTTTACAAGGCTTGACAACATTTGAAAGTTCAAATAATGCTTTTGGCGAGAAACACTAGAATTTGAATTCTATGCATCTTAAGACTACCAAGACTCCAAAAATGGACTACCTAAGACCTATATCATCTATAAAACACATAATATACCAAATAAAAACAAAAATTGATCATTTTTTGGGTCCTCATGGGATGCCCCTGCTTCATACTCCTAGGGGAGATAGAGATTGAGCTCCAATGGATTTTTATGCTTCTTCCATCTCTTCCAATTCATCTCTCTTGGATCATACTTGTCTTTTGTTATTCCTTCATACCTCAAATTCACCTTCTTATACTCAACCTTTCCTCTATCATGCATTATTATACCTCCTTAATTGCTTGCATCATCTTGCATTGCATGTACACTCATACTTTGATTTTTACCTCTTTTACATGGGTTGTATATGCCCCCAAACATTATTGCACTTGTACTTGCATCTTTCAATGCTATCACTACCACATTTTAAATAAAAACAATGATTATTTCATGCATACCTACTTCAACATGCTACTATACCATTACCATCTTTGATTTTTCATGTTCTTTATCCACTTTTTCAGTCTGCTCAACTACTGCAACCTACATTTCTTCTTCATTTTCTCTCACTTTTCCATGCAAAGAACTCTCCAAGGCTACAAATTCTACCTCTAATTTCTCATTGATTTCATATAAAAATATAAAATCAGAATTCATACCTTCTTCATGGGGTTGCATTCCTTTGTCCAAGCCTTCAATGAGACCTTTTATTTGATCTTCACCTTCTTTGTCATGCTCAACATTTGGTTAGCTACAATTATCACCTTGTTCTTCAGTCAATTACATCTCTTCCATTTCAAAGAACCATTTATATTATTTTAATTTCTCACTAAAATTCATCATCTCCTCATCAAGGTGTTTCTCTTCCTCTTCTTTCATCCTCATCTTGTATCTCTTCATTTCATTCTTGAGTTTCTCGCATAGTAACTTTTTTTTTCTCTTTCCTCTCTCTTTGCTTGTACCTTTCTTCTCTTCATCAATAGTTTGATTGGCCACTTGAGTGGCTTTTACCTCATTATCCATCCAAAATTTAGGCTTACTATTTCTCTTATCTACTCTAACATAACCATCATCCTATCCATCTGCTACCTCATCTCAATCATCTCTCTTTCCATCTCCATTCTCTACATGGTATCATCTTGCATCATCTTCTTCTTGTGGTAACTTCTCTCATATTTGCCCTATTTATTTTTACCTTTCTCTTTCTTCATATTTTTAAGGATATTTATCAACTACTTGGTCTCACTTGGACATATACCTCTTTTTGATAAGCCTTCACTCTCTTTCCACATCTTGAACATTCACTTGGTCTACCTTCTCTCTCTCTTGACCTCAATTGGGTCTCTTCTTATCCACACCTAGGAATTTTCCTCTTTTCCTACATATAAGACTCTATAATCTTCCTCTATTATGATCTCTATTTATTAACCTCTCTCTCACTTGAGCTTGTTAATATCTCTCTTGATCAATGAGCCACACTTGGCTGCAAGGCTACTACCAACTTCTCTAACTTTCATGCACACTTCAACACATCAAATCAAAACATAAATGAAAATGAAATTAAAAGTACCTTGTCATTCTTGTTTATTTCTCCAAAAAAAATTTACATTATCTAAAAAATCTCACTCACTCTTTACCTTGTCATGCTTGTTGCTTGTAGTTTGTCATCACTTTGCAAAACAAACTACATCTTTACCTTATCTAAAAATTCTCTTTTTACTTCATGAAACTATCTCTTTTTCTTGTGACACTATTTAGGATGATCTCATTCTACTTTAATAATCCTTGTTCATCTCAATATATCTTATATATCTCATCCATCTATTTACATTCACTTCATCACTCTTAACATTCACCTTCCACTCACTTCCACTCATTACCTTAGGCCAAAACACATCAATACCAATTTGGGTCTTAGATATATCTTCTATCCATTTGGATGGATTAATCCAAGCTTAACCAATTTATTTACATCTCCCTTAGATCGTCTTGGTATCTCAAATATCTATCTTGCATTACAAACCCACAATTCTCTTTTATTTCTCCACTAGCCCTTTTTCTATGTTTTTATGATTATACTTTCATGTACAAAATGTTATTAAAAAAATAGTCATGTATCTAACCATCCTCTATCCTTTTACATACCTCCACAAATTTTTTGAACTTAACTCCTTTTATATGTATTTTCTAGGCTTTTCCTCTCTTCTTTTAGCCCTTATTAGGCCTCCTAAACCCTTTTAATAAAATAGTAGCTCAAATCCATAGACAAAAAGTCCATACACATTTTGAAAACATCATAATCACTTAGGGAATATTTAAATTAGTAATATTACAAATATTTGACCTTTTTGGATGGTTATAACCTCATATATGAGTTAAACCCTAGTTTAGGGTTTCTTGCTTACTATTACCAAATAAGGACACTTAAAATTCCAATGTGTGTGTTTTATGGAGTTCCAAGGACTCAAAATAGGTTTATATATTTTTTAAAACATATCCACAACTTTTTCCATCTTTGGATGTTCATGATCAATCCATTGTTACCCTTTTCATATCAAAAATGCTCTTGACTGTGTTAGCAAATCCCTATTTACAAGACTATGTCACAGTTTACCCTCATATACTTCATTATTGATAAATATAAAGAGTCTATAAATAATAAATGAAATAATTTTCACTTACCAAAATGTTCCATACTTTTACAACAAATTATTTTCTATCATATCCTTCCAAATTCCAATGCTCAGTCCACTGTGACCATAAACAACTACAAGAAATAAGGTTTTAGTAGTATTTCTACTTGAACATCAAGGGTTTTCCACAATATCTATTAAATATTATATATTTCAACCACTTCAAAGGTTTTCAAAGACATTTAGATCAATATTCAAGAGCATTTTGTACACAAAGTCATAACACATAGTCCAACTTGTCAACATATAACTACAAGAAATAGGGGTCTTCTTAGGGATACCTGTGCATGAAAGTTTTATTGCTTGTATATATATTTTATACCTTTAATTAATCTCATTCAAATTTCAAGATCATGTAACACAATCTGAAGTCTCAGTTATAAACCATCTTACAAGCATCATCTGCAAAATAGAAAACTCATAAAATAGGGATCGATTATAGTTTTATCTAATCATTAGATGCTTCCTACATTAATTCTTGGACCTGATCACCAAAAATAGGTAAAAATCCTATTTAATATCTTCCCAAACACATTGAGAACCATTTACATAGTCAATCATATACCAATAAAATAAAATCAATCTATAACCAAGTACTCAAACAAAAATAGTGTCTATATTGTTCTCACCATTAACAAGAATCTTCCTTTATTATATTCTTAAAATTCTCTCTCCTTATAAATAGGAATTAGTATACAAAAACACTTTTATAAATAATTTCCATTCTCCATATTTCATAAACAAATCACATACAATTAGTAGTAGATATTAAAAGACCTTCAATAGAGGTATGTCAATATTCATTCCTATAAACAAAATAGGGGTCTTACAATATTCAGCTCCCCTTTCTATCAAACTTGTTTAATTACATTATCCATTAATGTTTCTTGAATTTATTATCTCTCCCACCACTTATAACTAACTCCACCCTCCTATAAAAATACACATAACTAAATCTTTGTGGTTTCCCTTTGAATGGTCTCTTTTGGTCACATTGCATTATTCATGTTTTTACATAATATGACACATCTAGAATTATGACATTGGTCTAATGAACATTTATAAACTTATTACATTTCATAATAACCTTACAAATTTAACAAAACTACCACCTACTTAAATTGCACAAAAGTCCTGTTACAAGGCTTGACAACATTTGTAAATTCAAATAATGCTTTTTGGTGGGAAACACTAGAATTTGAATTTTATGCATCTTAAGACTACCAAGAGTCCACAAATGGACTAATTAATACCTATATCATCTATAAAACACCTAATAAACCAATTAAAAACAAAAATGGATCATTTTTTGGGTCCTCATAAGATAACACTACATCAATATATCATACAAACATGAAGAAAAACTCCATGACTCTCAATGTGACTAAAAATAAATGTCCTATACAAAAATAATATCACCAAGTGACAATAAATTCCATAATGCATTAAAGTTATATTATATTATATATGTAAAATGAGAGATTTAGGCTCTAAAAAAACACATCTACCTAATAAGGAGCTCAAATAACCAAGGAACATCAAAAGGCATAAGGAACAATATGTAGCAAAGAAGTTAAGTGGTAGAGGAACCTCATTTATAGAGTCCTCTAAAATAACACTATAAATGCTACCAATAATGATGATAAATCCACCCCAAATGAACATGAATAATGAATGAATATGCCTACATATGATTGGGTACAAATTCCATAGTATAATAATGTGAGGTAATATCTAAAAAATGTTAGGTTGATCATGTCTAACCATTGTAGTCTTAGGTTTCTTAGGCCTAAGTGAAGGTGCAAAAGATTTCATATGTATTTAAATATCCTCATGAAGGCTAGATAAAATAAAATATGAAGATATATCAAAATATCTCAATGAAGATGAAACACCTACATCATAACTAAGCCATACCAAGAAATCTATGTAACAAATTGCATAGGGTGAATAATTCCCTATAGATTCTTCCTAATGCCCACAAGTCTAATTTTGTGACCCATGAAATGAAACATATGGGAGCCAAATCCAATGGTATGCTACTCAAAATAAGAAATCATACATGCAGGTGGAGTTGGATTAGGATGTGTAGAGTATGAAATAATAGTAGGCACATAAGTATCATCTACAATAAGAAGCAACATGTAAAATGGGATGCTCAGATATTGATAGATCACAATATAAAAGTATATCAATAATATACATACCATATTAAAAATCACTACATGATGGAATATTAAAATCAATGTACAACATATCAATATGGTGTTTCTACATTCTATCAATTTGATTATTTGGGGAGCATATGATGGCATCTTTTCCATGAATCAGAGAGCAAAAAAAGGAATTTTGTTTTATTGGTTTCCTGTGTGCTTCTTGAAGTGATAGAAAAGAGGCCATAGAATCAATGAGTTGATCAATGTCTACTATGGTACTATCAATAATCAAACTAGAATCAAGAATAGAAGCAACAATCACATAATCAAATTGTCCATCAATATGTGGATGAGGTGTAGATACCTTATCCAAGTGACCACCATAAACAAATCTATAGAATCGGTAGTAGTAAGAGGTGGTACAAGGGTCTCAACCTCAATAAATGAGTCCTCACTAACAAATGATGGAGGATATGAACCAATATAATTTTGAATAGATGCCAAAGGATCCTCATGTATATCATAATCAATAATTACACCCACATAAATAGGAGAAGATGGTAGAGAAACATCATCAATGTCACCAAGAAAATATTCACTATTAGAGAAAAGAGAAGGAAAAGGAACATGTGTAGGTGAGTTCACATCATCAAATAATGTCCCAATCTTCCTTAAGTGATTTTGTATACACAATATGAGACTATAAACTATCCAAAATATGGAGGTGAATGAACCAAACTAATTTCTATTTCAAGGATGCAAGCCACACAATATCATCCTCATATGTAGAGTTTGGAACGTCACTAAGTACAACTTTCTACAATCCGTTAATTTTCAAGTGCATCTACATTTTAGTTTTCCATGTGGTATAGTTGGAAGATTTGAGGGGTCCAATCATACAAGACTCCATACCCAAAGACAAAAAATGTAGAAAATATCCAAATGAGAACAAAATTGAGCCCCATAATAAATGTTGGTTACCACCAAAAATGCATCTATGAGTACAAAAATTGGCACAAAAATACAATGCATACTCAAAATGGGATGTTAGACTCTATCGATAATGCACATGTGAGTACAAAAATTGGCACAAAAACACAATACACACTCAAAATGAGAGAAGAAAAGTTATTTTTCTTCCATGATAAATAAAGGAGGGAATAAAAGTTGTTTTTCTTACGAGGGGTTGTGGCCACCTACCAAACTAGGCCTCACCCTCCATATTTTACATATGATAGGAAGTAGTGTGAATGTGAAAATAATTAAATGACTAAAAAATTACAATTTTTATATGTTTACTATAACAATAATTTTAAAAAATAATCCCTATTATAAAAATTGCACACAACCTTCAAAAATATTGTTCCCACAATAATAAATTTTATCTTCATAAATAAATCCCCTTGTTTTTAAAAATATTCTTAAAATAAATTTTGATAAAGAAAACTAAAATTGGGTATCGAACCCTAGACCTCCCACCAATACAAGGTCTTAATAAAATTGATATAGCCAATAGACCATATATCCAACCAAGAACACATCTAAAAAAAACATAGTTATAAGTTTTTCACTGTCATATCTTTTAATTAAAAAATAATATAAAAGGCCTTACCTGATTAGGGATAGGGCATGATATAATAGATGAGTTTACTTCCATGCCATTGAATATGGGGCTGATAGGATTTTGGATCAAATATGAGAATATTTTGATGGGTTGAAGACTTTTTTGGAGCCACTCACCTAGTCAAGCAAGATGTGAGGTAGATGTTCTCAACAAGGGAAAATATAAGAGATTCCACCTCAGTAGGGATATAGCTAGTTGTCACTTGCCATATTTGGATATTATCAATAAGAAACCTCATAGCTATCATAGGAGCTTAGTGTAGATTAAAAATGAGATAGATGCAATAATCCTAATTTTTTGAGTTGAGTAGTGACCCAATCCACAGTCAAGCAATCTAGTTGTAGATAGATGTGCATCTATTTTTAGTAACTTAGATCAGAGTCTATGGGATCAACATGCAAAGATTGACTAGGTTACCATTTGGTGAGTCAAAAATTAAAATGTAATTCATGACTATAACTCATATCATTTTTTAAAAAATTCAAGACAAGACTATACCCATAAAGATAACTATGTAGAGTAGATATCAACTAGGACTATAAGGCTAAAAATCATCGAATTCAAGACTCATCATAGACTAGATGATGTACAAACATAAAATATCATCCCAAGCCATGGTAAACATGTTGATTAATGATCTTTTCAATATTTTGTTGAGGATTGAAGACTAGGTTTTTTATAACCCAAGGAAGACCACTAAAGTCCTCAAAAAATTGAGATTTCAAACATTGTACAATTGCATGCACAGGTGTATGGCCTAGTTACACATGGACCATAAATCATCAATAAATATGTTGAGAGAGACTTGAAACCTCAAGATACTTGTACATCATGGAAAGGTATGATATTTCTATGGTCAACAAATCAATATGGAAAAACATGGATCATAAATGGAATGCAAGGGTAATGTGAACACCTAAAAAAAATAAGAGAGGCACAAATAGTGAGCAATGGTTGTCAAAATTACTCTTATACCAAGATGGAGTGTTATATGCACTCATGAAACTACAATATCACTATTGCACCCCATTACCATAGAAACATTATCAGAAACATTATGCACACAAATAAGAGTTGTGTACAATAGTCTAAGTCTCTCATTATTGCCTTAAGAGAATATAAAAATCCATAGCATCCTCTCTCTCTTCCCAGTGCTTAAGAGAAGAAATAGGAGTTCCTAATAAATAGGCAAATGAGTTGGTTTCACAATAACCACTTGGTGGTTGTGATCAACCCAAATAAAGGTGGATTGTATAAATAAGTGCACAATAAAATATTTTCTATCCACATGAATAAAGCAATCCAAAAAATATAATGAAACACTCCAAATCAATCTTAACTCCATGAGTGGGTGTAAACATGGATAAAAACAAAATTGGTTTAGAAATTACTCAAACTTGTAACTAGTATGGACACAACCAACTAATAATAAATTCCATCCTTCTTGGTTGAAAATAGTAATACTCCAACCTATATAACCATGTAGCTAATAACCAAAGCAATTTGTATCAGAAGATTTCATAAATTTCTTCATAGATATGTTCCTAAATAACTTATTTTGTAGTCTTCTTGATCCTTTTTTCTTTTCTTTTTAAAAAACTATGGATTATCTCATCTAACCATATTTATATATCTCTTTTCCCTAGTGGTCATCTCAACATGTTTCAATAAAAGGTTTCATGCTTACCACACCATTTTTAGTAGAGCTTCCTATAAAACCCTTCAAAACATGTTAATATAAGGATAGCTTATATAAGAAGTGAAAAAAGTAAACAACATATGGTAATGAATACTGAATCTATTCATTAACAAGCAAAGTAGAGATTTTATGCTAAGAAAAGTATAATTATTAAAATCAATGTAATCGGTATAAACTATATGATTAACATATTTAAGTTGTATTCAATGTGTACATAATAATGATAAAAGACATAAGAAAACTATTTCAAAATAATATATTAATCTATATCACATCTGAACCATGTCTAAATATAATTGAGAATTGTATATAGAGTTTTAGAAAGCATTGTCACTTCAAATTCCATCCTTTCACCATGCCCAAAGGAAGGACTCTTCGCATTCTGAGGTCTATTGATATGCTCACAAAAGCTGAGTACATATAAAAAGATGTGCAAAATACAAAATAGTTGAAGTCACACATATGTCCATCAATTACACTCTATGATTTTGGTAGCCTTGTTCTACTCCCAAAATCATATTCTAAAGGGTTTTCCAATAACATCTACTAACAATGGTATGGTGAGCATGGAACCTTTTATTGAAACATGTTGAGATGGATACTATGACAAAGAGATATAGAATGATTTCTAGATGAGGAAATCCATAATTTTATATAAGAATAAATGAAAAGAATTAAGAAGACTATGGAATAAGTTATTCTAATCTTATCTATGAATAAATTTATGAAATCTTCTAGTGTGAATTGCTTGGGTTATTAGTTGTGTGGTTATCAATATTAAAGTATTACTATTTTTATCCAAGAAAGACATAATTTATAGCTTGGTCAGGAAAAATGTTAGATAGCTTGAAAAATATAGATATTGATTGAACCCATACAGACTATTGTGATAAAACTACCATCAATGTTTATATCACATAATTTTATATACAAGGATATTTAAATTTTGAAGCTATGTAGGACCTATTTATTACAAGAATCTATGTAAAGCTCCTTAAATAACTACCTACTTTGATTAAGATCTTGGTTGTGGAAAAGGCCACGGTACCTACCCCTGCCAACATGGGTTACTTTTGGTATTATGGGGATTCATGTAATTTAGGAGTGAATGATGAAAAGATTAGCAAAGAAATTTGAACCTAAACCCAAAATATGGAAAATGTAAAGAGCCATAGTGAAGAAAATATTGGGATTGGAAAGAGAACTATGACAATAAAGAAGATGGAATAAATTAAATAATCTAGATTTTATTATGAATAGGAGTAGGAATAAATAAGATGATGTTGAAGAGAGGGGATCCCATAAAGAGGCTACACAAGATGTTGAAAGTAGAGAATTTGGGGAGCATGTTGAGAAAGGAAGAGAAGGGCTCAAGGAAGAAGAAAGAAATGGGGATAGTGAGGATATGGATCAGAGTGAAGGGGAAGAGGAAAGTAGGATAAGAATAGATCAGTTAGAGGATAGGAGTAGATCATAGTTAAGAGGAAATATATTGTTTAGACCAATGAAGGAATATTCTCTAGAAGAATTTATGCATAATTGTAGAAGTATTGGAGGTTCAATATCACAGATAGAAGAAGTTGAAGATAGAGATAATTCATTTCTTAAGTACACATCCCTTGAGCCCAATTTGTCATTAAATAAAATAAAATAAAGTGCAGATGAAGGGATAGGTATAATATGTTTGAATCACTTACAAATAAATTTTGAAAACTTAGCACAAAGAGTAATAAATTAAAAGATAAGAAGAGGTCAAAATAGGATGGATTCACTTTTGATACTATTTTTAAAACACCTATAAAAACTAGTGTGCAAAATCCTGTAGTAGTAGTTACTAGTGTATAAAAATCTATAGTAGCAGTTACTAGTGCACAAAATCTAGTAGCAGTAATTTCAAGTGCAAAAAATATGGCATTGAATATAGGCATATTTATTACTTGATGTAATATTATGGGTCTACGGATCCTAAACAATATTTTTTAACCTACAACATGAAATGATAGGTTAAGGGAGTAACCTCTAAAAATGTAAATAAGTTCAAAATCATAGGATCCTTAGTAGGTCAAACCTTGTATTTTATTTATAAAATGGATGATAATGCCCTAAATATTAAAAAAATTAAAGAGTAGTTAATTTTAAAATTCAATATAAAGAAGTGATCGAGTCAAACCATTCAATATCTAAAGGGGTTTCAACAATGAAGTAGATAATTAGTATGGGACTATGATCACATATTGTTAGACATGATGAACTAGATTTATTTTATCATGGAGGACAAGGAAAAAACTACTTGGTTTGTAGAATGGCTATGATCTAGAATTAGATTTTACATTGCAAAGTCTCAATTATTGACTAAGGCTAATGCTTGAGCAACTTCCTAGTAAGTTGAACAAATTAAGTACCATGGAGATGCTTTAGTAGCTAGATCCAAAGTTGTGAGAATAGATTATTTTTTCAATATAATGGATGAGATACATGAAAGTGACATACCTATATTGGGATTATGGTGTATGAAGTTTGGTCAATAAGGGAATCATAGGAATAATTATCCTAAACTCAAAACAAACTTTTTTAAATATGTAGAGTAGTAGAACATACAACATCAAAGTATCATTTATTACAATAATACATTAAAAAAATTTAAATTTTGTACTATAATTTTTATAAATTGACCAATCATGATGACAAGAGTTGTCAAGATCTATAGGAACTGAAGGATGGTATCATATAAAATGTCTTTGTAATCATAACACAACAATTACCTATTATAAAACAAGGAATTCTAAGCCTAGAGGTGTAAATGACAAGTGCAACAAAAGGTGGTCTTGGGTGGATGCCTTTGTCATTTCAATAGTAATTGTAGGGTCTAGATATATGGACACCATTGTATCTATAATATCATTATTCATTCTCATGGAAAAATTAGAGTCCTCAACATCAATAATCAAATTGGCTACAACACCACCTCAATGGTAGTATGGTGGATATGATGTGCAACAAATAGAGCAAGGAAGATTTGTTGGGAAATAGTTGTAAGGCTAGAAATTTCAAAAAATAGAGGAGGATATAGAGGAAGGTACTCATGTGTATATTATGGATGTCATAATAATGATAACCATAATTTTTCTAACCCATTCAATGTTATTTGTGTGGTGAATATAATCACTTTGTAGGAAATTACCCCAATAATCCTCAAAGATAGATGTACTACATTTATTTTGAGTTGAAGGACAACATCAGACTAAAGATTGTCCAATATTAAAAAATTAGAGGAAATAATATCCTAAGTGAAATGTAAATATGATAATTACACAACCTAGGAAAAATGCATTCATGTAAGCAGTCACAAGACACCAATGGGTAGGGCAAGGGTTGCCTCCATTAGAAATGCCACAAGATCATGAAATCAAGATATTGTAATAGGATAAATATCTTAATCCTACTAAAAAATGAGCTTAATGTATCAAGATATGCAAGTTATTTAGGGTATATAATAGTATACTGCATCTAAAGGAGATTCCAAAGCTATTGACACACAAATATATGGATTGATTATGCAAATTATGAGACAAGAAGGTGTTGTGATTTCTTTGATTGATTTTTTAAAATTAATTAGTACTCTACACAATGAATACATATCATAGAACATTATCAATATCTTATGTAATCTTATAGAGTGTGTTCAATGAGTAAAACAGCATACTGATAAGGTCGTTTGATATGTCAAAACTAAGAAACCCTAGGATGTTGACTCACATGTGGACATTGAACTCATAAGGTATTAGCTTCCCAATGCAGTATTTGATTTTAGAATTATTGTCAACATGATTCCCAGATCTACTTGGGATGTTATTGGATGGCCAACATTGATCTATAGTCATGTTACTCTCAGTCTTATAGACTATGGGAGAGTAGAGTTAATTGGTCACTTAGAAGATGTGGATATTAAAATTATTGAGTTGAGTATGCAAGGAGATTTTGAGGTCATTAACATGAAAATACATGAGACCCACTATCATGATTTGATTATTAATAAATGGTCTTAATATGGCCAAATGACTATCAATACAACATGAAATAAACTAGAGGCACACCAAGGGGATAAGATAATTGTTATACCAATGAATAAATCAAAGCATAAACCCTATATTATCCAAAAGAACTAGAGTCACCTTATGCATATGGTATAATAGTTGGTTCAAAGTCAGTGTAGATACAAATAAAAATTATCTATGAGATGATAAAAATAACTTATTTAAACCATATCTTAATCAACACATATAACCACAAACAATAGAGTAATTGGTCTAAAATTCAGTGCTAATAAAGTCTATAGCTCATCAATTTAAAATTGAAGGATGTACCTCTTTATTTGTGTGATATCTAAATAAGTCAAAAGTAGATTTATTATATAATATAGGTGCAATGTATATGGATTACATAGATCCTAATAGGTAAGGAATTATACCTTTGGAAGCAACATCTTCAATAACTGGTGACTTAGACATGTTTATGTTGAATTGGGTTTGAGGAGATCATGAGGTATAGCCTCTATGAATGGTATTTACCATAGAATGTTAATTGCCATAAATTTTTTTGATATATTATCTCAATCAATTTATATTTAGGTTAGATCACCATGTACTAGATATAGATCAGAGAGTCAGTGCACTGAGTTATGCCTTAAAGGGAATTGTTACAACATGGTGATCAATTCTTATAAAACCAAAGTTACAATGGGATGAAGAGTGTGAATTTTTGGGAGAATGATTTTAGGTACCGCTAAATATTATAATAGAGTGGACATTATTTAAATAAGGCCAATGTCCAGAGCTATATATTCATAAATATGTATGCATATGGTCTATTAAGATGTTGAGCCAAGATATTGGGTGCATATTTTTAGCCACACTCTAGAACCACTTCTAAATGCATGGTATATGCATCAGGAGCACATGAGGGAAGCTAAACATTAAGCATAGGTACAATAAGAATTTATTCAAAATTTTAGCTTTGAAGATGAAAATTTAGTAGTACATAATTGATACAGAGCTATAAACACTTTCTCTAACACTCTACCCTTTTCCTTGACTCATTCATTCACCCATAATCCTTTGGGATAACATGCAATAGTGGTTATAGGGTTCCTCACAATTTTTCATGGTTCTTGTCACCTTAGATTTGCTTCTTATAATTTATTTATACTTCTCAACACAGTCATAACCTTCTACAATGCATTAAGTCACTTTTATACAGCTCTACCTACCTTTTGACCAGTCCTTGTAGCCTTTTTTCTATTGAATTTATTTGTGTAAAATGTTGTACAAATGTTAATCAAGAAATTATACTCAAATTAAAATACCCTTTTTCTTATACTATCTATTCACCAAGTTATATCCACCAACTCTTTCACTATATCACTTTTCTAAGTGCTTTTATGTCACTGTTAGGTCTCTTTAGGTCTTTTAGGGTCTTGTTTATGCACAGTCCTTTCTAATAGTATGAACTTATACATTTTCACCAAAAAAACTTTAAAATCCATTGAGAAACCCTAATAACTAGCTGATGACCAAGTTTGAATAAAATATACTAGTGTAATCACATTTCACAAACATTCTTCTTTTGAAACCCTATAAACAGGGTTGTGCAGGATTGTCAAACTTGAGAAGGGTATAAATTTATTTCTAAATGGTTTAGACACTTTCATGACCTTTTACATGTTGTTTAGGGTCTGTATAATGGTTAGACACCTCCAATTACTATAAATCCATCTTCCATCTATTGTTCATGATTTTCAACAAGATTTTTATCTCACTAGGAACATATAGTCATAATTTTTAGGGTTTTAATAACAAGTTGTTAATTATTAACCTATAATTTGAGGATTTTATAGCTATTGTAACCTTGTATATAGACTTTCACATCCTTAGACAAGTTTACACATGTTGATTTTCTATTTGGAGGATATTGTTCTAGTTTAGTAAGCTCTTCTTATTCTAAACTATGTGCAATCATAGTCTCATACAAAATACACGGAACTTCAGCATTGAATACAAAAGATACATGTGCTAGATACACTACCACATAGAAAAAACTTAAAGACATTCAAAAACCCAAATTATCAATCATAATGTCATTTCATACAAACTTACTTTCCTCTAGAAGTTTCTCTATCTCACTTTATTGCTCACTACCTGTATGTGTATACTCCTACAGGTGTGTCTTATTTTCTAAGCCAAAAAAATAGAAATTGATAAAGTAATCATTACCAAAACATTCAAAAATAGAAGTAAACCTAATAAAACCAATCCATGTATCAAAATCTCAACACAATGAATCCACCTTCATTTATCAATACAACCCAACCCTTACCTATAGCTGTCACCTATAAAATTCACATTCACTTTATACTAAAACATGGAAATCACCAACTTTGTTAATATTGTCTCTATGCATGAATCACAAATAAACAAGTAACATGATTTCAATCTAAAAGACCATTTTTATTCATTATCTTTGATATACACATACAATTTGTGACAGTCCGTGACTCTGCCTATCACATCCTTTCATATATCTCAATTTTATTCACTATGATCTCTCTCTAATCTCTTCCTTGAGAGCATCTCACCCCCCTCTTCTTTCTACATACAATATAAACTCTTAAAACAAGATCTAAAACCATTTATTTATTCAATAAATTTCTAACAATCTCTAGACCCATGTAGGGTGGTGGTCACTCTAACTACCACCTCACTCCTTAAACTGACTTTTCACAAAATTATCATAAGAACACATTTATATTATCCACATAGGTCATTTAAGAATCCCTCATATAACCTTGTCCCTTAAATGCCTTTGTAGACCCAAACACACTCTTAAAATCTCATTACAAAGTTGAAAATTCAAATTACATAAAAAGGGTGGGAAAACTTGTTTTGTATCTAATTCAAATTTCACTCACATCCATGACTCTCACACACATCCTAAACCAACCTTGAGCATTCTTAAGATGCCCCTACATCATACTCCCAAGGGGAGAAAATAAATTAACACCCATGTTCTTATTTATTCAAATTTTCATATAAATGTGTATGCTCTTTGCTTCCACACCTATGTCTCTACTTCCTCATCCATGTTATCCTCTACTCTTTCTCTTGTTTCTTCTTATACTATTACTTGTACCTATATTTATTATTCTTGTTTTGCTTTCTTTCATAATTCTCTTCAATTTTCATGGCATTCAATAACAGTTTCCACTCCTTACCTATTGTGTCTTATATCATCTCTATTTCTTCTTATTCATCAACATACCTTGTCCATGTCATATTTTTTCCTTCTTTGGTGACCATTCCAAGGTCTCATGCTTGCCCATATTCTTATTGGTAGTATCCTCTATCCTATTGTCATCCATTAAAACTGCTCATTTCTTGACTATTAAATCAGTCAACTCATCATTTTACCTCTCATCTTCATGGACTGGTAAATTAGTCACAACCTCCTTAACCTATTCATCACTTTCCTCAAGCACTTCATGTGTTTTTTGCTTCTTCACTGCTCCAATGTGTTGTCCCCCAAAAGTAACAGTCATTTTTGGGACAACATTTGAACTATTTTGGTCTTACAGACCAAAATTGTATCTTCCATTTTCAAAAATTTGTCTTAGACATTCAGATTTCTCATTTTCAAAGCTTCTCAAAAAATCTACAGACTTTGCAAGTCAAGTTCAATGAATTTTACATGTTGATTTCTACGGACTTTGTATCTTCAGATTCTATAGGTAGGTTCATTTATACAAGTTCAAATATTTTTACAGGTAGTTTCAGTCAAAAGATGGTTTTCAACACTTGGTCATTTTCTAGAATTAGTTCAAAGCTTTGGTTCAGTTGAAAATCTTCATCAGCAAGCATCTAAGTACAAAAGGAGACCTGAACCATTTTGGTTCAAAGGTTCAATGAGTTCAAAGTTCAACAAGTTCAATGTCTATGGCAAGAGTTAAGCACTTCATCAAGGTCAAAGTTCAATCGCTTCAATTGGTTCATCGGCTTCAAGACACTTGGCCAAAATAAAGTGGCTTGAACCATTGAACCATTTTGGTTCAAAGGTTCAATGAGTTCAAGGTTCAATGGTAGGTTCAACCAAAGGGACAGTTCAATGGCTTAGTTCAAATTAGTGGTTCAACTCTTTATTTTCACTCAATTGGTTCATTCTTTTAGTTCATCCTTTGGTTCAACATCTACAAGTTCAACAACAGGTTTGAAGACATTTTTCAAAGCTTTGTTTGAACCATTGAACAAAAACTTGGTTCAACGTCTAGGTTCAACGAACAGGTTCAATGAATAGGTTCAACAGCAGGTTCATTCACTTGGTTCAACCACTTGGCTCATTGGATGGTTCATCGGCCTTTGGTTTAAAGGGGCTCGGCATGCTTCATTGAACCATTGAACCGGTTCAATAGATTGTTTCAATCTTTTGGTTCAACATCAAAGTTCCTGTTGGTTCAAAGGCAAGTTCATCAGCTTGTTTCATTCATTGAACTATTGGATTGAACCATTTTTGGTTCAACTGATTGGTTCAATGTTAAAGTTCATCCAATGGTTCATCGCCAAAGTTCAAAGGGGTGGTTCAATGCAAAAGGAGACTTCCTGAAGGACAAGTGCCCTTGCGGAGGACACTTAATCGATCAAAACACCCTTTGAAAGGGTTATTTTTGAAGAAACAGTTAAGTAAATTTCTTTGAATTTGTTTTAAGACATTTGAAAATTGGCTTAACACTTAACTCTTTCAGACTTCCTTCGGATAAAAAGTCTGAAAGAATTCCAAGTGACTGCGAAGACAAAAAACCCGAAGACATTTTCAAAGGAACACATTGGTGGAACAAATTTTCATGGACTTTTGTCTGTGGGAATTTTCCCCAGGCAAATGTTCACGAAAATTACCCACAGGAGACTCAAATAGAAAACACTCAGGGAAAATATCCACAAGGAGCTTTTAAAGAATAAAGCCTGGGGAAATTTTTGCCCGTGGGGACTGCAAAGCAAAAGGGGCTGCCGAAGGACCCCGAAGGGCATGTGCCCTTACGGGGGACTCTCAGCGGCCAAAGTAGAGGGCTATTTTGAATCAACACATATCACTTCTTAAGGCCCAAAAGGGCAAGTCCAATCCGAGAAGGCAAAGCCAAAAGAAGACCAAAGGGTGACACCCACAAAGACGTCAAATTCAGGATAGTGAACTAGCTGTTGAGATCACATTAACAGGGATGTAAATGTCAATTTTAAAGACAGTAAAATAGCCATTGATCCTTTGTTCCACAGACCTGAATGCATTTCCAAAATTCAAGACCAAAAATTAGCTGAAAGTGAGGAAAGATATAACAATGGATGAATCTAGGGCCTGATTCAATTAATCTGGAAAGGAGGAACGATGAAGACAAGATCAGACTGCTAGGTGGACATTGAAAGTTTTAATCTCTCAATTACACAACTTGTTTATCTACATTGAAAAGATCAAATGGGTAAAATGCCCCAAAGTTCTAGCTTGTCTTCCTAACATTTCTAAATGCATCATGATGTATTATTGTTCTCGAGCCCTTCTTCAAGTGGCTATATAAGGGACTTTCTTTCATTATAATTGTATCTCTTTTTTGACAATCTAAACGAAACTCTACCCAAATTGAGAGGCATCATTGAGACTTTGTGCTCAGTTTGTTGATCATATTTTGTTAATGAAAGCAAGGGACTTTTTTAGACTTTGTGCTGTGATATCTTTTCTATTTCATTAATTTTATAAGCAAGATTAGTAAAATTAGTCAGGAAGGTGTCTTGAAGAATCAACTATGGAGAGACTTTGTGCCCCTATAGCTACCTTCAGTGTTTTATTTTTATTGTTGTGTAAAGGACTTTGAAAAGACTTTGAGCTTTCATTGCCCTTCGTATATTACTCTTAAGCTTTTCAGGTAGAGACTTTGTGCTCTGTCTCAATTTGCTGGTTACCATACTCTCAGTTACATATTGATTTTATTTCCAAGAGTATTCTCATGGCTGGCTGAATAGTTCTTCTAAAAGAAGAGGAGAGCTATCTATCATTCCCTTGAGTTTTTCCTTTGTTTTGTATACATCATCTCTGAAGAAAGAGAGATGGATGTCTGGTCCTATCCTTGAGTATTATTTTCTGTTTATACATATACATAGCATATCCACAGGGAACCTCCCCTTGATGAGAGGAGAGAGCAGTCTCCTTCTGATGTGATAAACTTACACATTAGGATGACTAATCTTCTTGCTTTGGCTGATAAGACCTATTTTGTTTACCAATACGCTGATAGACAAAATATTCAACCAACAATTTTTGGTGACTCCGCTGGGGAAATACCCATTATCCATTTATAGTCTATCCATTCCATTCACCTCCACACCAACAGGGAAAGAATGCACAGTTTAAAGCCTCAAGCTTTAACTGAAGCAAAGTCAATTATTTTCTACTTTTATTTTACAATATGGTAGATTCAAGGTATACATGAAGCCAAAGGGCTAAAGGTGTCATTGATCTTGTGTTCAAGCTAGTACAACAAAGTGATTTTGATCTATTTCCTTCACCATCTCATCTCCAATGAACCAAGAGTTTCCCTCCTACTAAAGCTAGATCCCCATTACCAGATGAAGTATCGACTTCTGCTATTGATAAAGCTGTGCCTATAATTACCCCTTTGAGATTTGTTATCCCTCCTTATCAGAATCCTATAATGGCAGTTCAAGGCCTTTGGGATAATGCTTTTGGTCCTCTTAATCTTACTCCTCCTCTACATGAGCTTCCACATATTTCTAGGAAGAATTTCCCTAAATTCTATGATGATGGCAAAGTTCATTTTGATGAACACATTGCAGCATTTAGTATAGCTTGTGGAGTAATCAGGGTAGAGTTTGAAGATGTAGTAGTCAGGCTTTTTGTTGAAACACTACAAGATCCTACTGCAAATTGGTTTTACCATCTACAGGCTTGATTTGTGATTGATTAGAATACCCTAAAAGCTAAGTTTGAAGCCAGATTCAAACTTGTAGAAGATGCACATACACTTCTGGCTCAACTTACACAGATGAAGAAAGAGCCACATGAGCCTATGAGAGACTTTATAGCTAAATTTGACAAATTGAGAAACAGAATTCCTATCATTACTAGACCTACAGCTAAGAATTTCAAATGCTTTTTCATTAATTCTCAGCTACCTGAAGTCAATTTCCTCTTGAGACATGTTAGACAAATAGATCTAGTTACAGGTCAAATTTTGGCTACTGAAGTAGAAGATGATCTCATCTTAGTAGGAAAAATAAGAAGAGATCCAAATATAAATAGAACTTCATCATCTTTTAAATTTGCATCTACAAGCACCACAGATCCAATGGTGCAGAAATTAGAAAATGAGCTCCTTGCCCTCAAAAAGCAAATGGATCAAGGAATGTCTTCTGTTCCTACATACAGAAGGACATTCCCAAATCAGTCATATCAGGGCAATGTTTCTAGAAGCCAAAGACAACAAAATCTCCTTCCTCTCCCATAAGGGAAACTTGCCCTGGAAGCCCCTCTAACCAATTCAACAATGGGATATCTTGAAACAAAATCAGAATTCTCTTATCAGCCTGAATTAAATCAAGAAAATGATGTTGATATCATTGAAGATAGTCAAGAAAAATTAGCTGGCGACTCCCACATTGGTTTCCTAAATTACTAGAATGAACTTGGAAGCAAAGGAGAAGCTTCAGATGGATCATATGCAGTGTTTACCAGGTCTAAAAACCAATTAGTCCAGTAGGCTGATAAATAAAAGATAGAAGAGCAACCACAACCAGTAGTCACAATTGTCAAATATGCGACAGCTCTGCCTTTTTAATTGAAAGATCCGGTCATTACTCAAAAGGTAAATGTTGCGCCTTCCCCTTCTACTTCTAATTTTCAAACCAGCCCACCTCCCATCCCTCCTAAAACTCAAAAAGCTAAAATACCTTTCTCTGTACCTAGTTCGATTCAGCCATTTGACATAATTGATCATGTCAAAAAGACAAAAATACAAATGTCTGAATTTGAATACTTGCAGTCTAATCTAGATCAATTGAACAAGCTAGTTCAATATGTTAAAAATCAAACCGTCCCTACAAGACAAAAGGCCAAAAAAGTAACTTTTGATTCTTCAATGAATATGCCTATTCCAAATAATATGGTTATTACTCCTCCAGTTGCTCTTAGAAAAATAAGACCCTTCTATGTTTCCCTGTTAATCAATGGCCATAAGCTGAGTAACTGTATAATAGACTCAAGCACATTTGACAATGTCATACCTGCTAAAGTCACTGAGTCTCTTGGTCTCACATTGACTAAAACATTTGGGAGATGTTTCTCCATGGAGAAAAGCAAGTGCCATTGCTGGGGAAAATCAAAGATGCTCAATTTGCATTCACAGCCTTTCTGGATAAGAGGATTAAAATGACTGTATTAGTGGCTGACATCCCAGCATCTTATGGCATTTTTCTTGGACAAAATTTTTGCAAGGATGTGGGAGGAAAACTGAACATGGATCTATCTGAGGCAAGGATCTCTGTTCAAGGCATGATGAAAAGATTACTTTCTAAAAAAGAAGCAAAGTATGTAGTTACCAAGACGTCAGCTCCTGAAGCTCAAATCCTCTTTGAATCTGCAAGTATGGGTAATTACTTTTTATATACAGATCATGAAGAAAGACACTCCATCTCTGATGAAGGAAAGTCTGAAATAAAGTCAGTGTCTAATGAGATTTGGACTCTAGAATTTGACGGTAGTTGTTCCTCTACTAGTTCGAGAGCTGGAATTGTCTTGATATCTCCTCAAGGAGATATGTTTCCTTCATCCTATAAATTAAAATTTAGCAACACAAACAATACAGTTGAATATGAATCGTTGTTGCTGGGCATGAAAGCTGCTCAAGAAAGAGGCGTCAAGTTTCTTCATGCCAAAGGGGATGCCAAATTAGTGGTCTGTCAAGTGAAAAATCTATATCAGACCAAGAATGAGAGGCTACACCACTACCATAATTTGGTTTGGGACCAAATTGAAAGTTTTAACACTTTCAACATTTATGCTATTCCAAGAGAGTCCAATGACAGAGCTGATGCACTTGCTATTTCAGGAACTCTCTTAGTTCCTCATTCTAATTTTAAAGAAGACAAATATACCATTGAGCTGGTCTATAGACTAAGTGTTCTTGACAATGCTAATCATTGGCAAATTTTTAATGATGATCATCAGATCATTGCTTTTTTGGAATGAAAAGACAATTTTGAACCGCTATATTTTGAAGGCAGTGAATGTCAGAAGTCTAAATCTTTTTTTGAATCTAGTTCAGATGTAAATGAAGAGTTCCTATAGCTGAAAGGAAATAAAATTCCTAAAGGCCTGGTTTCTCTTGAGAAGTTATTTGACAAGCATGATAGATTTGTCAAACAATAGCAGACAGATTTGAATTTCTCTCAGGGATCTGACCAAGTGAATTTGACCAACAAAGAAAATCCCAAGATGGTCAACATTGGTAAGTGTTGCACACCTGAATAAAGATTCAAATTTACTTCTTTGCTCCGTCAATACATTGATGTCTTGGCATATTCATATGAAGACCTGAAGTCTCTTAGACCTGATGAAATTCACCATCATATTCCTCTCAAGGCTGATTCAACGCCTTACAAGCAGAAATCTAGACAATACAATCCAAAAATTTTAGGTACTATTATGTCTGAGATACAAAAAATGTTAAAAGCTAGAATTATTTTCCCAATCCATCATTCTACATGGATTATGAACATAGTACCTGTAAGGAAGAAAAATGGTGAAATCCACATTTATGTAAATTTTTGGAATCTGGATCAGTCGTCTCTGAAAGACAATTACCCTTTGCCAATCATGGACCAAGTGCTTCAAACAGTAATAGGATCAGAAATGTTATCAATGTTGGATGGCTTTTCAGGTTATAACCAAGTTGAAGTTGCTAAAGCTGACCAACACAAGACTGCATTCATCATGCCTTGGGGTACATTTGCATATAAAAGAATGCCTTTTGGATTAATAAATGCTAGCGCTACCTTTCAGAGAGTGATGGACATGGCCTTCAAAGATGAGATTGGCAAATTCATAGTTGTATATCTTGATGATTTAATTGTCTTTTCAAAGCATTGATCTGATCATGTGTGCCACTTGCAATAAGTACTGGAGCACTATCGACAGAATGGTATTTCCTTGAATCCTAAGAAGTCTATTTTTGGAGTGACAGAGGGAAAACTCCTTGGACACATTGTGTCCAAAGAAGGCATAAATATTGATTCAGATAGAGTCAAATCTATTCAAGAGCTGAATTTGCCTATAAGTAAAAATGTTGTTCACTCTTTCTTCAGAAAAGTGAATTTCTTACAGAGATTTATTCTTGAATTTGCTGAGAAGACAAGACATATTGTGAACATGATGAAAGGGAAAACTGCCTTCAGCTATAATAAAGAAGGTAAATCAGTGTTTCAAGAAATCAAGGTCACCATTACTCACACCCCTACTTTGATTTGTCCAGATTATCACAAGGATTTCATCATTTATAGCTATGCATTTGAGCATACTTTTTCAGTGATTCTTGTCCAACAAGACAAAGAAGGTATAGAATCCCCTATCTCTTTCATGAGTTGCCTTCTCAAAACTCATGAAATGAAGTATTCAAATATAGAGAAGCATGCCTATGCCTTGGTAAAAGCAGTCAAACACTTTCACTTCTATATTCTAAATTCACAAACTATTGCCTTAGTTCCTAAAAGTACAGTCAAGTCTATATAAACTCAACAAGAGTTTGGCACAAAGAGAGGTAATTGGATTGCAAAGATCCAAGAATTTGATCTGGATATCAAGTCGACAAAGTTGGTTAGAGGTAAAGGCCTTTGCCAATTAATGGTTGACAATAAGCCAGAAGATACACAGCATGAAGAAGCTGAAGTAGAAGATACGCCAACAGTCTTTTTTGTCTCCACTACCAATGAATGGTACTCAAATTTGCCTATTTTTTGACTTATGGTGAATGTCTTTCTCATTTGTCTTACAAAGAGGAGGACTATCAAGTTGAAAACTGCCAATTTTGTCCTTTGGGACAATGGCCTGTATAAGAGAAACATAGATGGAGTATTCCTTTGCTGTGTGGACAAAGAACAGCAGACCCAACTCTTGAAATCTTTCCACAATCTAGCCTATGGAGGACATTTTTTTGCCTCTATGACTACTCACAAAATTCTGTGAGCCAGGTATTACTGGCCAACTCTTTTTCAAGATGCACATAAGTGGGTAAGGAAATGTGAACTTTACCAGCAATTTGTTGGAAGACCCAAGTTGGCTGCTCTGCCTCTCAAGCCAGTAATCATAGAGGAACCTTTCCAACAATGGGGACTTGATTTTATTGAAACAATAAACCCATCTTCAAATGTTGGACATGATTATGTCCTTACAGCAACTGATTATTTCATGAAGTGGGTAGAAGCAATCCCAACTAAGCATGTTACTTTAGAAGTTGTATGCAACTTCCTCAAAGAGAATATCATTTCCAAGTTTGGAGTTCCACTAAAAATCATTATTGATAATGCAGCTTGTTTCACCTCTCAAGAGATTACGTAATTCTATTTTTATTATGGAATTACGCTCTCTCATTCTTCTGATTATTTTCTCCAAGGAAATGGACAAGTTGAGTCTAGCAATAAGAATTTGGTAACCATTATCAAAAAGCTAGCAAATGATAATCAAAGGACATGGTACAAATTATTGGTGGATGCTCTCTAGGCAGACAGAATCATGCCAAAGAGGGAAATTGGTATGTCCTCTTTTCAACTTCTTTACGATATTAATGTTGAGATACCAATCACTTTAGAGTTACCAGCCTTGAAATTGGTGAAGGCCATTGAAGATCAGACATATGAGAGTTCTCTTGACAAAAGAATCATGTGCCTAACTCAACTAGAAAAAATAGAGAACCATGGTGGTGGACAGAATTGTTGCTCATCAAAGTCTGGTAAAGAAACTCTTTGATTAGAAGGCCAAAAATCACTATTTCTAGACTGGGGATAAAGTCCTGCTGTGGGACAAAAGAAGAGAGCCAAAGGGGATGCATGGAAAGTTTGACTCCCTTTAGAGAGGCCCATTCATAATTCATCAACACATGGGTGAAAATAGCTTTTTTTTGAAATACCAAGATGGCACACTCTTTTCTCTACCCCACAATGGGCAACATAACACTTCAATTCTTGAAGTATCAGATCATTACATATGTATATATGTATATTTGTATAGTTTTAATTCTATTTTGTTTTATTTGTTTTCATTTTTGATGCCTTTCATTTATGGATAGCATGACTCTGAAACCCAATGGTACACTTGAAGACACTGGAGATTTTGGATTCTACTCCTTTCAATTCATTTTGCAATTGACAGAAGTTCCCCAACTAGAGCCAGTTGTTGTCCCCCAAAAGTAACAGTCATTTTTGGGACAACATTTGAACTATTTTGGTCTTACAGACCAAAATTGTATCTTTCATTTTCAAAATTTTGTCTTAGACATTTAGACTTCTCATTTTCAAAGCTTCTCAAAAAATCTACAGACTTTGCAAGTCAAGTTCAATGGATTTTACATGTTGATTTCTATGGACTTTATATCTTCAGATTCTACAGGCAAGTTCATTTATACAGGTTCAAATATTTTTGCAGGTAGTTTTAGTCAAAAATGGTTTTCAACAATTGGTCATTTTCTATAATTAGTTCAGATCTTTGGTTCAGTTGAAAATCTTCATCGGCAAGCATCTAAGTACAAAAGGGGACCTAAACCATTGAACTGTTGAACCATTGAACCATTTTGGTTCAAAGGTTCAACGAGTTCAAAGTTTAACAAGTTCAATGTCTTTGGCAAGAGTTAAGTGCTTCATCAAGGTTCAAAGTTCAATCGCTTCAATTGGTTCAGTAGCTTCAAGACACTTGGCCAAAATAAGGTGGCTTGAACCATTGAACCGTTGAACCATTGAACCATTTTGGTTCAAAGGTTTAATGAGTTCGAGGTTCAACTACAGGTTCAACCAAAGGGACAGTTCAATGGCTCAGTTTAACTTAGTGTTTCAACTCTTTATTTTCACTCAGTTGGTTCATTCTTTCAGTTCATCCTTTGGTTTAACAGCAGGTTCGAAGACATTTTTCAAAGCTTTGTTTGAATCGTTGAACCAAAACTTGGTTCAATGTCTTGGTTCAATGAATAGGTTCAATAGCAGGTTCATTCACTTGGTTCAACCACTTGGCTCATTAGATGGTTCATCAGCCTTTGGTTTAAAGGGGCTCAGCATGCTTCATTGAACCATTGAACCGGTTCAACAGATTGTTTCAATCTTTTGGTTCAATGTCAAAGTTCTTGTTGGTTCAAAGGCAAGTTCATCGGCTTGTTTCATTCATTA
>JARHVA010004411.1:1570000-1573568 GCA_037957365.1 Torreya grandis | reverse complement strand
AACACATGAAAAATGGAGGAATAATAATCTTACACTCTCTAGTTCTACTCATAAATTTAACTTTCAAATTGGTAGTTTCATAAAAAACTTATAGACCTCCAACACCAAGAAAATTTAAAAAACAATGTAATTCTAATCTTTTCCAATAGATCCCCATCAAATGAGTGTCATTTTGTTCATATAAGTGGAATGTAATACCTAGGTCCTCTCCCCAAGTCTTTTCCCCTTCAAAAATCATTTCATTATCTAACAAAGACTCTTCATATTCCAAATGGCTCATGAAAATGACAAATCCCATTTTAGGCATGTAATGGAATTGTAATCAAGTTTACACAGTAAATAAAATAAAATAATGTTTTTAATTTTAAATCAGGCATTACCATGTTCAAAAATAATTCAAGGAAAGGATAAAACACATTTTAGCAAGTAAAGTTGTTTTAAAACAGGGTTTGAGCATGAAATAGACCTTATACAATGTTTTTTTTGGTATTCCCTAACCCTATTGAGTTTCCTATAGGTGAATAACATTGAATATACCAATTGGGTATTTCAAAGTACCCAAAACCATTTTAAGATGACAAGTCCCAATCGGTATTTATTATTTAATTAGCATAGATACAAGAACAAACTATGTTCAAGAATTAGGTGAATACTCTGACTTGTATTGAATTCATTATTGGTCCTGTCACAAGACAATTCAGATCTAATCCACCTCATATCACTTGTTTTCTAAGCATAGTATGTACAAAGACCAATCCAAGATTCCATCTTCCAAATAACACTGCATAGACCAAATGAATGTGCCAAATAATTTTGTGGGATTTCATCCTTGGTTAGCATAGAGGAAACGAAAACAAATATTTCCATAGACCCTTGTGGTCTTAAAATTTTTATCAATAAATAAATCATCTATGGGAACTTCATAGTAAAAATTAGAAGTCAAAGGCATGACTAAAAATCATTTCTTAGAGGGAGATGTCCAGGAACCAATTGAGGTTTCCATTCTCAATTTCTAAAGGCAATGAATACCATGTAAACCCAAGACTAGATTGGTGAAAGAATTATGATTTGAAAAGGATCAAGCCACATTTTTTTTCCAACAACCCAATCAGGAAATGAGACGTGATTACTTAAGAAACTTTGACCAAACTTACCTCAAGACTAAGATGAATTATATGGTCTTGAAATGCCAAGGCAACTCACCAATACAAGATGAATGTTGGAGAACAAGATGATGTCACTAAGAATATCTCTATCAATTATGAGCATAACTTAGTATAAAAATTGATACAAGTTTACCCACACCAAAACTAAGACAAAGAAGCAAACAATAGAAAGAGAAAACATGCACATCTATTTTTTGTGATGTAAGATTGTTTAGGACCTTAGATGTTCCTATATCACATAGCCACAATGGTAAGGGCTGAATGATGTTTGAAATATGCAATTAAATATAAAATGGATTAGATAGCTACAAGGTAAAGGCTAGATTATGTCTAGATGACCCAAGTAACAAGGATTGTATAAAATAAAATAAAGCAGAAATGGTATAAATGGGACCAAATATCCATAAAATAAGGGATAAGTTAGGCCTCGATGACTATAATTAGAATAAAATCTTGAGTTTCTAAACATAACCAAGATAAATAATATAAAAAATAAGGTGATGACCAATAGAGCATCCTACAACAACTCAAAGATGCAATTTATATTCAAACATGACAAGTTCAAAGGGGAACCTCTAAACACTAACACTTGTCACAATGATAATATATTAAATTCATATAGAGAAAAAGAGATATAAAATATGGGAGAGATTTTTTAAATAATCCTATCTAATAAGAGGAAATAAGGGGGAAAGGAAAATATGGTGCCACCAAGACCAAAATGCATTTTTTTACTAGAAAATGACAATCCAATCACATTAGAAAGATTAAGAGTTTTTTGACATCAATGGCCCTAGAGATCTTGACCCAACAATCATAATTTTGGGATAGCTATTTAATTATAAATATCATCCCATGAAAGATAATTATATGTAAATTGAAAGGATCCTACCTTCCCAAAATGTGCTCCCTATTCTTCAGCACCTCAATGGAGACATTGATCAAATATAAGTATTGGGTATTTGCATGAGAAATTAGGTGGCACTAATGATATATATGTAAATCACCCTACCCCAATCTATTGTCCTACTATAATATTATTGACCTCAGATATATCAAGAGACCAGCTATGGATTTTGAGCTTCAACTAGGATAGGGGGTGTGTCAATGATATGATCATGGCTTTTGATGTGATTAGACTTTTGAAAGATATTTTTCCTTTTAAAATTACCTTTTTATTTTTATTTTCACTTAATATATTGGATTTTGACTTTTTTAACATTTTATATTTTCCTCCTATATGTTATTTCAAAATACCAACAATGGATGCTAAATATGAATAACATAAGAGAGCTTACACTTAGACATTAAAGAAGGTAATCTAGGGAGAAAGAAGTTTAAATACTCTTACACTTGCACCTTAAAAAATAATTCAATCTCAAAACAACCTTGGTGTGCCTAAAAGGAGGTAGAAAGTAGGAAGGATAGAAATGTACATGAGAATGATTGGGTTACCCTTGTCATAAAAATGTATAAAGGGAGATGATACAATGAAAAATAAGTTTGAGGCTTTCATCATAAATGAGGGTAAAATATGGATGATAAACATTTAGATTTACTATAATAGTTTTTCCATAAGATAATATAATTGACCCTAAAAAATAAAAACACACTCTCGGTCATTGCCTTATCTTTCTAAGAAAATACCTAGTTAAGGTTTGGAGTGGGAGTAGGAGAAAAATATAGGTAATAATATAGGAGGATATGCACTTGTAAGTATGACCTACTTGTATTCCCTAATATATTACCATGAAACACACATATGGAAATTGAAGAGGCACAAAAATAAATGTATAAGGATATCTCAAAGACACAATCAAGGTATAATGTATAAATTTATTAGGAATGAAAATATACTAATAAGAGATCTAAATGTGGAGGAAAAAAAAATGTAGTAGTATGAGAAGGAGATTAGAAGAGAAAAATAAAATAATGACAAGGTGAAAAATGTAAGAGGATTCAAATATGAGGGATGAATACTAGAGGTGAAGATAATGAGGCAAAGAAAGCTCAGAAATAAAGTAAACAACACTAGGAGGAGAAATCATAGAGTATTAGCATTTAAGAAGAGGGCCTAGTTTTATTCCTCAAGGTTATTATTCCCTTACCCTATTTTGGTCACTCAAATTTGGCCATGAATAGTTGATTATGTCATTTTTGGACCTGTTTAATTTTAATTAACTTATACACTTAATTTGGACCTATTTCACCACCCCATCCTATCCTAGGAGCACCTATTTATACCTATGTATTTTATAAATTATTAGTTTTCCCCTATAACAATGTTTTAACAGCTAAAAAACACCCATTAACATCTGTATGGACAAGTCTAGACCAAAAAACCACATGTTTCCCTTAATGATAAAAACCTCCAATATGGTACAATAGTGGCAAACATTTTT